>CM065737.1:3310291-3352791 GCA_033310375.1 Conus canariensis
AAATACCGCAATGAATTTAGGGACTTTTGCAGAAGGATGCTAACAGACACGCACACGTTGCAGGGCATGTGTCATTCACACTGCATCCTGCTGTGAGAGAAATGCGCATGATGACAATGCTCTGTGTCTTTGATAGATGTATGTATCAAAATGGTATGTATAACAGCTGGGTATCTAGTGTGCAGAAAATGTCGGGCTAAAATGGATTTTGGTATGGTATGGCTTTTCAAAGGTTTTGGATGACAATGTGATTTTGTGTTGTGTTTCAAAACGGATTCGTTTCCTGGTGTGTGGAAAACTGGCTTTCAGTGTTACAAAACAAAGACAAATATGAATTCTTTTATTTTCTTACACTATTTCCATCTAGAAAAGTAACTGCGTTTTATTACAAAATAGTACAGAAATAACGTCATAAGATTTTGATTCCAAGTATCACGTGCAATGATTTCTAGAGGAAGCACAGCCATGTTGATGTCTGTCATGTGGTTGAAATAAAACCCAGAGCTCAGGCTCATTTTCTGTTTTACTGCAAAGCTTATAACAATGTCAGTAACAGATTGCTGTACTCGAATCGCTAGCTTATGTTCCTGGCCAAAATCGGGTTCCAAATACATGATCATGCAATGATAAAAATATGGTGAGACATCCGGCAAAATTCATAACACAAATCGAATGTTGAAAATAAAAAACCGAGATTAACGTACATTGTGCGCCAGGGAATGCAGGATACAGTTTATAAAGATGATCCGCTGTTGCGTGATTTCTCTCTCTCTCTCTCTCTCTCTCTCTCTCTCTCTCTCTCTCTCTCTCTCTCTCTCTCTCTTCTGTCCCTGTCTTTCACTCACTCTGTCTGTCTGTCTGTCGGTCTGTCTGTCTGTCTCTCTCTCTCTCTCTCTCTCTCTCTCTCTCTCTCTCTCTCTCTCTCTCTGTCCCTGTCTTTCACTCACTCTGTCTGTCTGTCTCTGTCTCTCTCTCTCTCCCCCCCTCTCTCTCTCTCTCTCTTTCTCTCTCTCTTTCTCTCTCCCCCTCTCTCTCTCTCCGTCTCTCTTTCTCTCTCCCTCTCTCTCTCCCCCCCCTCTCTCTCTCTCTCCCTCTCTCTTCCCCTCCTCTCTCTCTCATGAAAAATGTTTTTTTAATCTTGCGGAGCTCTTGTCATCAACAGCATGACGAAGTGGACGAGTCCTGGTTCCACAGATATTCCGCTGTCTGCCTGCTGTTTTCTTCCAGGCTGCTCAGGCTGACAGAAAGTGCCAGGAGACATTGACCCACGGGGCAAACAAATCATAGGGCAGGATGTCAGCTCTGTATGTATCGCTCCTTATGCACTGATAGCGCTTGGGCTGCGACGGTACAGACCTCGATGTGGTTGTGTGTGAGAGAGAGGAGGAAACGGAGAGTGAAATGTGCATTCTTAGAGTAATATCAAAGGGTACCCCCGGATGAAAAGACGGAAAAATATTTCTTTAAAAGTGAGGGGGGGGGGAGTGTGATACCCTTCCCCTACCCCTTCCTTTCTATTCACCCCTCCTCCTCACCACCGTCCCTTCCTCAGCCCCCCCACCCCCACCCCCCACCTGCCATCCCTCCACCCCACCCACCCCCACCCTCTTCCTCCTCCTCTTCTCCTTCCTCCCCGGAAACCCAGCTGAAGGGAAACGAAGGGTACCAAATTCCTACACGCACAGGAATTCAGTCTGCTTTGATTTCTTTTCTTCTTTTTTTTCAAATCAGAGTGAGAGAAAAATAATTTGCATAACAGCCTCTTTTCATATGCATGTCCCTCTCAACGTTGTTGACTCTGCTGTCAGATAGATGCTGCAGTGTTTCTGTTGGAAGTGTGTGCCCCCCATTTCCCTTAGCAGGCCATCGCACCAGCATCCACCAAGGAAAATGGAAGACAGGGAAATAAAGGCTGGGCTTACTGTGCGGCGTCTGGGTGGCAGCACACATCTTCATCCAAGGAGCCCACCTGTCTGTCTGTCTGTTTGGATGTCTGTCTGTCTGTCTGTCCGTCCGTCTTTCTGTGTCTGTGCACTGTTATTCTTTAAGTATATCCTGGCTGATCCGTTCAACTCTCTGTCTCTCTCTGTCTCTGTCTCTGTCTCTCTCTGTCTGTCTGTCTGTCTGTCTGTCTCTCTCTCTCTGTCTATCTCTCTCTGTCTCTCTGTCTGTCTCTCCCTCTTTCTTTCTCTCTGTCTCTCTCTCTCTCTCTCTCTCTCTCTCTCTCTCTCTCTCTCTCTCTCTCTCTCTCGTCTCTTTCTTTGTTTCTGTCTGTCTGTCTGTCATTCTCTCTCTCTCTCTCTCTCTCTCTCTCTCTCTCTCTCTCTCTCTCTCTCTCTCTCTCACCCTCTCTCTCACCCTCTCTCTCCCCAACCATTTCTGCTCCACTAGATTTCATCCTGTCTATAACTGATGTGTGTGTGGTGTGTGTGTGCGCGCGCGCGCGTGTATGTGTGTGTAGGCGCGCACGCGCGCGCGCGCGTGCGTGCGTGTGGGTGGTGGGCGGGTAGGGGGTATCTTTGGATTTGGTTCTAATTTCGTTTTTGGTTTCCGTCCAACGTAGAAATGGTAATCCGATTGTTAAAAAAAAACTTCACCACCAAAACTGCACGTTTTTGAAAGCACACACACACACACACGCTCGCGCGCGCGCGCGCACGCACGCACACATGCACACACAAACGCACGCACGTACGCACGAACACACGCGCGGACGCACACACACACACACACACACACACACACACACCACACACACACACACACACACACACCACACACCATATATGTTATACTAACACACTTAAGCTGTTTAACCAGCCCATAAAAAAACAGCTTCCACTCTGTCAACAGTCTACGTCACGTTAATGCAATGCAAAGCTCACCTCCACTCCGTCACGCTCCCACTCCCTACTCTGTCAACAGTCTACGTCACGTTAATGCAATGCAAAGCTCACCTCCACTCCGTCACGCTCCCACTCCCTACTCTGTCAACAGTCTACGTCACGTTAATGCAATGCAAAGCTCACCTCCACTCCGTCACGCTCCCACTCCCTACTCTGTCAACAGTCTACGTCACGTTAATGCAATGCAAAGCTCACCTCCACTCCGTCACGCTCCACTCCCTACTCTGTCAACAGTCTACGTCACGTTAATGCAATGCAAAGCTCACCTCCACTCCGTCACGCTCCCACTCCCTACTCTGTCAACAGTCTACGTCAAGAGAACTATAAAATAGGCACTCTGGCTCACCCACCTCCGCCAGCTCCAACCGGCTGAAGCCGGTTTCGCTGTTGCTCCGCCGGCTTACCCAGAGTGCCTATTTTATAGTTCTCTAATAGTAAACACTTTACAAACATACATAATGTGTAGGATTATCTGTTTTTAACACTAATTTAGAAAACTTTTGAGACTTAAGTTTTTGCTTAATCCTTCGTTTTTCTTGATCGTTTTCAATAACATCATTTTCACGCATACATTCATCAAATGCGTCTCTGTCTTTCATGTGAAATAAAACCACTGTCTTTAATTGTTCTCTAAAGTCTTTTAAAACTGAGTTATATTTTTGACATAAAATCCACACACTTATCCCAGCATGTCTTCCACTGAAAGCTAGTTTTGATAAAGTGTTTCTTTTTTTGACTATATCCTTTTCTGCCGAACAATCATCTATAATAAATAATGTCTGCGTTCCCTCAAACAGTTTAAAAAAATGTTCTAAACACTCACTCAGTTTATTGCTAGGGTCAACTAAATAGATTTCATCATCCGTCCATATAAACCTTCTATCGTGATATGCTTTGTTCCATTTAAGTGTCGGACAGAAAATTACAATATGATCAAAATTATAACGATAAACTGTTTGTAATAGGTTGAGGACAAATATTGTTTTTCCACAACCAGTCTGTCCACAAATTAATGAACAATGAGGGGTTTTTGTCATAAAGTTTAACATCGGCATTGACACCAAAGTTGTCTGCTCCATAGTTTTAAAACAGAATTTAATCTAATCCAGTTATTGTTTTTATCATACTCTCTGTCAAAACTTGTTCAGTATAATAAAACCCTATAAGGCCCAAATGTGTAAGATTAATCCAGTTCAGTTCTGTAAGATCGTTTCTATTTAAACTAATATCAATTTTGTTGCTTGTTGTTATGACCTTAATATCCTCGCCATTGTAAAGAACAACGACAGTAACTTTAAGTTTGTCAACGTCTAAGTTTTGCCAGCTAATAAGAATTCCTTTCATAAGATTGTCACTGACGCCCAGAGCTCCATTTCTCGCCTCATCTTTTAAGACAGAAATTTTAAATATCATTGTGAACGTGTCTCCTAATTTTGTGCGTGGAATGAACTGTAATTTTGTAGAAGCTTTCTTTAAAACCGATTCTCTTCTGTGGAGGATGTACTGTTTGTCCCCAAACGGCTTTATTTCGATCTCTTTCCGACTGTTGTCCTCTGGCATAAGACTTACATGTAAAGGGCCAGAGTTCAATGCTTTTCTGAAACTTTTTTGACGGTCAAAAAATGTAAATGGGCTTAAGAATTCAAATTTTATGTCCCATTCTAAATATGGTTCTAAGTGCCATTTGTTGTCAGTTTTTCGAACTATTTTATATTTATACTGACCCGCATTATTTGCTTCTACATTGCGTAGTTGTTCTAGTTTAGGAAACCTTTTGTTGTCGTCAACCTCTTTGCGCTTATAATAACCATCTTTAGTGTACTCAAAACCATATAAAGTGCCTATCTCACCGTTTTGTTCAAAGTCCTCAACGTCTGCAAGGTCTTTTAATTCTAAAGTTACACACCTCTCAGGCGCTAATGTGACCCCCGAATCGTCTGGTCCACGTGACATTTTTTAAAACAACGTATTATTTTATTTCTAAAACAATGTGCAGGTTATCACATTTTACGACTTTCCCTGTTTTATCTGTGATCTTTATATTAAATGATCTGACCCTCCCACAAGCTAATCTTTTAAACTGTAAATTAGGGAATTGTATAATTTCATAATCGCAATATGCAGCTTTCCCTGATGGAAGAGCTCTTAAAACAGTTGAGGGCCTTCCATCATATAAGTTTTCATCAGTGCTCAGCTCGTCCAAATGAACATAGAGTAATGAATGTAATGCAAGATCGAGCGGGTTTTCTCCCTCATAAGTAGTTTTGTCTGATGTAACTCTAAAACCATGATTGTCAGTTGCAAAGCCTAACATTTTAGCTAGCTCTACATCAAAAAGGTAATGGTCTACTTCTTCTTCAGGTTTGAATGTCAACATTATTTTCAAATTTGCATTGTTAAGTTTGAGAGTAATGTCGAAGTTACTCATTGCTTCTTTTAGCGAGCAAAACCCGTAATAACCATCAGGTATGGTTAACTGGCTAACTAAGTTTCCTCTATTATCAAATTTTTTAATCTTATTATTCTCCTTGGATTCAGTTATATTAAACCATACGACTTTGTAAAAAATTTCATGGAGTGCGACCCTTTGGGTTCCGCAGTTATTATCAATAGCATATTCTAAAAACGAAGGACTGTCTTGAGTTGTTATTGTTACAAACATTTTTAAAACAAATTTAAAAATGAGTGCATTCAAATATACTAATGCAAAATATTCTGTTGGACCGCACTACAGTCCTAAAGATATAACAACTGATACCCTCGACATTTCTGTGACTCAGACTGACGCCTTTCAAGTAAAGGTTAGTACTCCATTAAACAGATATCTTAACCCTCCTATCAAAAACGACTACATCCCGAAAGTGTGGTTCAGTCATCCGATGCAGTTTTATCAGAACCAGTTAAACTTTGCTGTGTTTTGTGCATCAACTGGGTGTGGAGTGTCGTATGCTGATCATTTAAATCATCCTGATCCTTTGGTGAGGTCAGTGTATAGATTTCATTTTTATTACACCTTCAGACGTATTTTATCTGAACTGCAAGCGCCATTACCAAATGACAAAACGTTTAATCCATTCAGCAACAGAATAGATTACAAGGCTTTTGAAAGGATCTGTAACGAATTTGATATTGACCCAAAGACAGACTTTAGACAAAAGTTGGATCTTAATCATGGTTTAGGCACTCTTTATTATTGGGGCGTGCACAGAAAGTATAACTATGATTGGAATCCTCCTTACACATCTTTCTCTTCAGGCACAACTGTTCACCTCGGGTCCATAGAGCAAGAGCATAAAACAGCATGGACAACATTTATTTTGGATACTTCTAAGGGTCTAACAAAAGCGGGAATAGAACGAATAAACGACTCCATTCGTACTTATGTTTGGTGTTTGCTAGGTTCGCAAGCACAAACGAGATCAAACATAATTGATCCTTCTACTGGCTTTGACGCCCAAAAACAGTATTTAGCAAATTTAGAGGATTCTATTAATTCTGCAATTGATTTGCCTTCAAGTATTAAAAGGTACCAAAATGTTTTGCAATACGCAAGATCGAAAGTAGACTTTGCTGTTGGCACTGGTTTATACATGCTGCCTTCTGACCTCAGACTTCAGATAGGAACAATAATAAACTATAATAATGAAATCCTTGTGGCTGGTAAAGAAGAGAAGGTCGGAAAAAACGACATAAATTCTAAGCCAGCAATAGCAATAAAAAAAGAATCCTCACCAATCCCCAAGGCCCCAAAACCCCATCCAATACTCCCTCAAAACCCCACCCCCAACCAATCCCCATGGTGAATAAAAGCGACCCCCATGAATATGAAAAGACAGCACTTGTTATTGGATTAACTGCCCTAGGATTACTTGGTCTTTATCTTACTATAAAGTAACCCAACTATTAAGACAACTAATGCCCATAAGTGCTCAGCCATAAAGCCAACTACTTTACTTGCAGTAGACAAAAGCCAGCTAACGATCCCTCCTATTATACCAGGCAAAGAATCTATTGCCTTACTGGCTAATTTTTTTAATAAACTTGCAAGATGATCAAGTTGTTTTTTTACCCATGATTTATCAGGTGGAGGAGATGGTGGTGGAGGCACTACCCCCCCACCACCGCCGCCTGTAATAGCCAACACCAGTGTACTTATTGCAAATCCTAAGGCTGTTATAACACTTGCTAATGTGACACCTTGCTCTCTAAACAGTGTTTTTATTCGTTCTGCTAACGTTGTGTCTTCATATAAAATTCTTTGGATAGTTTCTCTTATTCTGCTCACTTGAGTTCGTAATTGTTCTCGGTTATTAGACAACACTTCTAGTCTTGCTGATCTCTCTTGTTCAAGATCTTTTAGTCTTTGTGTTATTCTTTCTTTAACACCAGGTCCTAAGTTGTGGTCATCAGCCTCAACTAGTTTTTCTTTTTCTCTTTTTATATGCTCATCTAGTTCACCCAGTTTTGCTAAATTGTTTGTTAATTCGCCTCTGATGCTTCTTAAAGCATGATCAAGGGCCGTTATTTCTCTCATAGGTAGCGGCGGATCGTGCATAGTTTTTAATGCTGTTTCTTCTGAAAAACTGGTTTCTATTATTTCGTCTGCTGTTGGGTTTAAATCTTTAAGGGGTATGTTTTGAATTTGGTTTTCTGTTGGGAGTTTTTGTAGTGTGTTTTGAAGTTTAGCAACTGCTTCCCTATCTAATTTTGGTTTAGTAATGCCAAGGCGATTTTGTTCACTCACACTGAGCCTTTGTCTAATTGTACTCTTTTTTAAAAACTTTGATGAGTCTGGTTTAGTTGTAAGCTGAACAAGTTGTCCTTCGTCGTTTCTCACAAACAAATGGTCATCTTTTGTTTCAAAATCATTAGGGTCTATAAAATCAGGAGGTTCTTGGCCTAAACTTTGATAAAATGATTTGACCTTACTTTCTGTTAATTCACGCCGCAATGATTGTAATGGATGTGTCAAAGGTGTCATTTCACTCATGTCGTCTCCAGGATCAAAAACATCATAATCTTCAATGCCTGCCATGTTTTTAAATAATTAACTTTTTATTTTGTTTTATAAAAAAAATGTCACAAGCATATGGCTCGATTCTTGACCCGCATAGAAGACTGAAAGAGCCCTTTGGCGTGAAGGGAAATAAACAGAATATTATTGTTCCAAATAATCCATCTACTATTGATTCAGATCAAATTCTTACTGTTAAATTTCCAGACCTAGGAGCAGATGAAGTGATTGTGCCGGGATCTGCACGGCTTACTTTCAAAATAGAACTTGATTCAGCAACAGACGCAAACAGGACAGTAGTTCAGAATCTGGGACGGGCAATCGTTAAGAAAATTTCTATAAAACTTGAGGGGCAAGAAATATTTTCTTTACACAATGCAGACATATTTCTAATCTATTGTGATCTATGGCTAACCGATAATGAAAGGGCCGATCTTGCGTTTCAAGGAATCGAAAATAACGAAGCACTAAAACACAGAATAGACGCCGAAGATGCTAAAGCCGGCAACAAGTATGAAGCTGTAAGTTTTGCTTATGGAAATCGCTTTTCTATACCCTTAGATTTTGAGTTGTTAAAAGCGCATGCGCCATACTTTCAAGGAGCATTAAAAGACAGATTGTCATATGAACTAACTTTTAATGAATACAAACGTGTCATTAAATCTACAGATGTCACGGTCGCTAAGCCGGACGACCCTACCACCCCTACCCACGCCTATCACACACTAGGTCAGACAACACAGCACACTAACACAGTTTTACAATCACGCACGCTTCTTTATTTCACACACACTCCATGGCGCCACCACTCACGCACATCCACAACTGCACACAAGTATCCCAATTCCCGCTGACTCACCCTACTCTACTATAAAGACCTGGAAGACCCTAACCTAACCTAAAACACCAGTTGCGGTATATCACTGTGACCTGGGGACACAGCGATAGCCCGCACACGTGGTGACTAACTACTAGGGACAAGGATTTACCAAAGGGACTCTAATCTCTTAACGACTGCTACCACCCACACCTCTCCCCAGGACTCACCCTTCTCTTTTAACCCGGGACCACTACCAAACTGGTCGCTGCGTCCCTAAGGGAGGCAACGACAAGTACCCTACACTGTGCCGGCCACTACGTCCTAAACGGAGGCAGTAGCTAACACCCCTAACCCTACTGCCTAACGCTACACCCCTTCTATCACAAACATGGGACAACCCATCCCGGCCCGGAAAGCTCCAATCCTCGGCGCTGTACGTGGCCCCTCACAGGCTGACACCTCCCCGGAAGACTCTGCACCCCGGCGCTGACCGTGGCTCCTCCGCGGGCCGACACCCTCCCCGAAGACTCTGCACCCCGGCGCTGACCGTGGCCTCCCGCAGTCTGACTCCTCCCCGCGATGGGCACGACACCCAACGCACACACACCAGACGCCCTCTCGACGGGTCCGGGGCTCGTAGGACGCCTCCTCCTCTGAAGGCCCCGCCGGACACCAAGGGTGGAAAAGGCCTGGTGCAGCGCCCTCCCACAGGACGCCTAAACAGGGACGAGGAACCAGTGCCGGAGAACTCCCGGAAGAGCACCGGTAGCTGGAGGAGAGCTGCCCCACAGAAGGCAGACGGCCTGGGTGGTCTCCCTCTCCCGGGGAAACAACAGGCACTGGAAAGCGCCGCTCACCTGCCGGCACGCGGCAGTACAGTAGAACTGCGGTGATCTGGCCCCAGCCTCAGGACGGAACAGGATACCTGCTGACACAACTGTAGGCCCCTACTGTAATGTTGCTACTACCCGAGTCATCAAGGCACATAGGCTACTTGGTAAAGCTTTAACTCTCCATCTCCCTTGCCTACTTCCCACTCGGGCATGAGAGTGACCCCTTGAATTTCGAACACATCCCCCAACCCATTACTCACTTTGGGGTTATCAGACCCATTTCCTGCCAACCCTTACAACAGCGGTAAAGCAATACTCTCCCTGAGCCAATCCACGCTATTACATATGAAATTATGAATCACACCCAATTCTCGGAGAAATAAACCAATCTAAGCGATCCAACACGGACTCCATGGGCCCCCTTAGGACATACTAAATAATCTAGGAAATGGCCAATTTCACAAGGAAATGTCTCCACACAATAACCAGTAGTAATACACATCTCTCAGAGGGAAAAAAAAACAAAACAAAAAGAACTTATCAATTTTAGCGGTTCACAGTTCCAGCATTTTCACACAAGAGAATCGGCTCGCAGCCACAATCCTTCACATTATTACCCCTCTTTGCACTGTCAATTATAACCATATATCAAAAACAACATGATTTGTTCGCCAAAATTTCCATCCAGCACCTCACTCTCATGTCATCTCTTGTCAGATAACCCAGTGGTTAATCCTTGTTATGCCAACACAACCACACTTCATACAATATTACATGCCGCACATCATCCGTTTTTATCTTATCAACTGCTAAGCTACTCGCCTTAAACTTTACCTTTCCCTTCTTTTTGCTTACTAAAATTCATAACTGGGTTGCCTCCCCACAACCTAAAATATCTGTCTCCAACCCCGTTCTGTCACAAATACATACATCCCTGCACGTGTGACGACTGTCACTTTCTTACAAAACTTCTAACCATATGGACTCACTGTCCTGTACCAAATGCGTACGCCACCGATACAGTCTGCACGCGCACGACACCCGCATCGAGAACCCTAACTCGTAACGAAAGTGACAAGACACCAATATAAGTTGAATAGTCACGACCGTACTCCAGTATAAACCACTCGACCATAAATTGGCCTTAGCCCTACTACACAGTTAACCGATTCCAATGCTGTGCAGGTCAACTCTGAAATCGTTAATCAATTTCAACGAACTCCTACTATTTACAATTGAGATTGAGCACAATCATCAAACCCCTCTATGATTCACGCAGACACATCTGCACCTGACTCATATTATGATCCTCAACCAAATGCAACCTCGTACTACCCTCTTATTGAACCCACTGACATTAACATGAACTAACCCCAAACAATATCTACATCACCGTCCATCAACGGTTATTATATCGAACCCACATTGTCTATCCAAACTGTCCTGAGAAAATCGAACTCAGGAACCACTATGTACATTACTTACAAAAAATATACAGGAAAGAGTGACAACTCAAACCGGCTGACAACAAATTTCAATCACGGAACCAAGACAACATCATACTAGACAACCAGTATACGCAACGAACACCATACAACTAATCGCAACATGAGACAACTACAGTTCAACTCGCCATAATACAAGACAACACAACGAACTACAACACAACGAACCTAACAGATCACCAACCTGGACATACAGACGATCAACCACACCAGTTCTGCAACTGGCTGACAGTGGCTGCAACAAGGACGACACCGACTCAACACAGGCCAAGGGCACCCAACCCCGACGAGGACCTGGCACTAACTATGACTCGAAGTCACTCTTCAAAACTAACGGCGCTGCCGCCGCACCTACAAGGAGTACGTCCACTCCGACGAACACCAGGGACCGAAGTGAAGCTACCCCAACGCATTCCGCCCTGGTCGGAATCAAGCGAACTCTACTCACCACACAAAACAACGATTGGTCAGAGCAGTGTATCCCTCCGCAGAGCTGACACGCCTGACCAACGGACTGGTTGTTGCTCGTGCAACAACACGGCAATTTACCACAACAACTCACAGACTTGACAACACAACAACAACCGATATCCTGCCCCGCCTTCTCTGGTGTAGAACCAAAGTAATAAAAGGGTAACAGTCGGGAACGAAACCAACTTCCTCCTACCACTCCCTCAACAAATGAAGACTGGAAGGCAAAAATACTGTATGTCCTACTTCACCTGCCCCCTACCTAGCCTAACCTTACTACCTAACCCTGAGGAACTTAGCCTAACCCCAGCTAACTAAACCCCAGTCTTACCCCCCGCGCGCGCGCGCGCACACACACACACACACACACACACACACACACACACACACACACACACACACACACACACTCGCACGCATACGCGCACACGCTCTATATCTTGAATCCAAACCACTCTTAAACACATGGACATACTAGTTTAGTACCCGCCGATCGGTGACACACCCCCCTGCCTAAGTTTTAACTACAGGTTAAAACCAACAACAACTTTTCACTCGATCGGCGTTTTGGCCACACCCTACCTATAACAATCCAATTCTCTATCACTCATTCTGTCCTACTGTTACTTTTGATGCACTCCAAAACTTCCATCCCAACAACATCAACCTTTAAATACATCAACAATCACAGTTTACATTAATCAACCTGGTCTAACGCTGCCACATATGACCTTAATGCAGGCACTTACAGGCAGCCGTTACACTACGCACTACATATAAACTTCATAACTGACGCTGCTCTGGCTATGCACGACCGCTGTGTAACACGTGCTACAAATACCACACCCTCAGTAACACTTGCTACGTCATTCTCTTCCCATGACACATGCATAGCTTCAATAATGACAACCTCCCACGACACAGGTTAATGGAACCCTCAGGTTTTCTCTCTCTCTCTCTCTCTCTCTCTCTCTCTCTCTCTCTCTCTCTCTCTCTCTCTCTCTCTTTCTCTACGGCAAGCGACTCAAGAAGTCTGCCGCCACATTGTCCTTTCCAGACACTGCCTGCACCGTAAACTGAAATGGCTGCAGCTGCAGTGCCCACCTTGTGATTCTCCCACTAGTACTCTAGACCCCACAGCTACCTTCCTGGGTTTCGTCCTCAAATGAAAATGTCGCTTGTACGTGCAAGCTGCTGTTGCCAAGTTCTTCTTTGCCAACTCACACGTCTTAGCTATTTTGTTCCTTAGGCTGACGACGTACTCTGTAGCTGTGCAGAGCTCTTGCCTCTCGGGTTGCAACCACCGATCTCTCAGTATCTGCATGGGCCTGCACATCAGTGGCATCCTTACAAGGGGAACTCTTGAGACTCTTCCCTTATCCACTGTACGCTGACACTGGACGCATGACTGGCAGTACCGACGAATGTCAGCATGCATGCCTGGCCAATAGAAATGGCGACCAACTCGCTCCTTGGTTCGGGTGGTACCTAAATGACCAGACATGGGTACGTCGTGGGCTAGCTTCATCACCGTGGTCCGTAGTTCAGCTGGGACGCAGATCTGACTCGCTACGTCCTTGGGACCCTTAAACCGCCGGACCAGTACACCAGACTTCCGAGCGTACTCGACTCGTCCAAACTTGGTGTGGAAGTGCGTCCCTGCTTCACACGCACTCCGAGCCTTCCTCAAGGTTTCATCCTGGTCCTGCAACTGAATTAACTGCTGGGTAGAGGTGTTCAGAACGCATTCCTCGACGGGCAGTGGTACAGGTTCTTGCTGCTCCCTGGCTCTCTGCGCGCGTGTCTGCACTGCCCCTACCAGCGCCGGGTCTGCGTATACAGGCACACGTGTCCAACCGGGATCTCCTACTCTCTTTGCGAAGTTTCCGATCAGGACTTCCTGCACAGGGCTATTCATGACCAAAACCTCCAACTTCCCCGCGATGAATGGTGACTTCAACTCTACTACCGCCACAGGTAACACAGACCTACATCTGGATTCAGCCAACACTACTGGGACTGTCTCTCCTGTGTACGCATCTGCTGGTACTAACCACTTGGCCACTACGGTGTGTCCGGCACCAGTGTCCCGTAATCCATTGGCCGGAGACCCGTTAACTTCTACAATGCACGCAGGCTCGTACCGCTGCTCAGCGCATGGGCGACACAACGTAGGGACTACTCGAGCTTGGGGCTGGTCACAACAATGAACAGCTCCAACAGAATGGGGCTCAGGGCATTTCCTAGCGATGTGGCCTGGCTTCTTGCAGTTGAAACAAACTATGGTCGATCTAGGCCCTTCTGATCTCCTGTTCAGCTGCTGTAGTGCACCATCACTCTGTTGGGATCTCTGTGTGGGCTGGCTCCCTACTGTTTCGCGCCTATTACCCAGGTTGGGCTGGTTAACTGTTCGGTCTTGCCTCGCCTTCCTCCCCAGTCTTTTGGCCTCTGCCAAAACAGTAGCTTCCGTTGCAAGTTGTTCCACAGTTTTCGGGCATGTCTTCCGCACCTCAGTTGTGAACTCTGGAGACAATAGCTGATAAAACTGTTCCTGGAACAGCAGATCCTTTACGTCCTCTGCCACACTCTCATCCTTGCCCGCTGCCGCACACCAGAGGGAAAACCACCGCTTCATCCTTCCCAGCATCTGGCCGAAAGTCTCAGCAGCGTCCTTCTTGATGCTCCTGAACTTTTCCCGGTAGGCCTCAGCATCTAGCCTGAAGTGGCTTAACAGGGCGCCCTTTATCTGATCATAGTCGCCTAACTCATCCGCACTTAACCGCATCACCGCTTCTCTAGCCTTTCCTCTCAGCAGAGACATCAGACGTGTGGGCCATGAGGTCTTGCTCCACTTGCACATCTGGGCTACACGCTCAAATTGGGCGATGAAAGCGTCCACGTCGTCGTTCTCTCCTAACGGCTCAAGGTGGACATGCTTCGTTTCCTCCACCTCAATCAAGCGTTTCCTATGCGCTGCTTCATCTAAGGCCTGTCTCTCTTGTATGATTAGCTCTCGCTCTCTTGCCTCTAACTCGGCTTCATCCCTTCGTCTCTTGAGATCTAACTCGGCTTGCCGTGCTTGAGCTTCTATTTCCCTTATTGCCCTTTCTTCCTCCATCTTCTTCCTCTGCAGTTCCAGTTCCAGCTGTCTCGCTGCTTTCTCATCTTCGATCTTCTTCTGCTTCACCTCTAGTTCCCTCTGCCTAGCAGCTTTCTCCTCTTCTATCTTCTTCTGCTTCATCTCTAGTTCCCTCTGCCTAGCAGCTTTCTCCTCTTCTATCTTCCTCTGCTGCATCTCTAGCTCCCTCTGCCTAGCAGCTTCCTCCTCTTCTATCTTCCTCTGCTGCATATCTAGCTCCCTCTGCCTAGCAGCTTTCTCCTCTTCATCCCTCATCTTCTGCCTCACTTTCTCCTCCATCCGGAGCTCCAATTCTGCTTCTCTCGCCGTCTTCTCATCCTCATTACGTACTGAGTCTGTGACGAACTTGGCGAGGTCTCCCCCAGCTAAACCCATCGCCGCTCCCAACTTGGCAAACTTTGCATAAGCCCCCGTCCCCTGTTCTTGATCCACCCCCGCTCCCTGGTCACTAACCTTAGGTTTGGTATCCGCCGTAGGGGCCTGTGGATCCATGACACTATCGGGTCGTACTGCGGATGGGCTCGGGTGTGTTTAGACATAGGGTACCCCTACCACCACAGAACTAGCAACGGACAGTATGCGATCTGAGCGCAACTGGAGGTTCCTGACTACGCACTAGCCCCTGAAGCAACTCAGCACAAGTACACAATACTCTCAATGTGTCCACGCACCAAGCATAACTCCACCCACACTTGTGTACCTCATACATATACCCACATGGCTCCAACCCATACAATCCTACCAATGCACTGTCTGGTCACGGACTGAACCACGTGACACCGTGTGTCCACTGTCCACTGTGCATGCGCACCAGTTACCCACAGTCACAGGCCTCACTGTCTCTGGTAGGCCGCACCCACACGATCACAGTGCACTTGCACCCCTCAAGTCCAGGTGCACTCACAGCAATACCCTATGCCACAACACTGCGCACCCTCGTGCTTCCCACACACAGTCACCTGGCTTACACTGCCCTTAATCCCCACAGGATATCCGAGCACACAGTGTGCACAGTCACGGGCCGGGTACCACTCTACCTACTCACTGGGGTATACCCTATGTAAGGGACACAAAAGACACCTGGTACCCTCCGGCACCTCACCTACACTGTACGGTGTAATCACTCACACTTCCAACAACCACTCAATGTTTATTGACCATTCATACCTCACTCACTCGGTAGCGCCAACCCAATCACACCAACACAAGTGCCCTGCCCAATGCCAATGGAAACCTGCCTGAAGTGAACAGGGACACTACGTACCACCTCCCAGGGTACTGGTACGCTCCCACCAACCACCCACTTACATT
Organism: Conus canariensis; assembly: GCA_033310375.1. NCBI lineage: Eukaryota > Metazoa > Mollusca > Gastropoda > Neogastropoda > Conidae > Conus > Conus canariensis. The sequence goes on from CM065737.1 coordinate 3,326,291, forward strand.
TCACACAACGTACACACCGGACACAACACCCCCTACCTCCCTTCTAGCTACCTATCACCTACCCAGAACCACCTAAGTACCCCGCATCTCCCACCAAAGTGTCACGGTCGCTAAGCCGGACGACCCTACCACCCCTACCCACGCCTATCACACACTAGGTCAGACAACACAGCACACTAACACAGTTTTACAATCACGCACGCTTCTTTATTTCACACACACTCCATGGCGCCACCACTCACGCACATCCACAACTGCACACAAGTATCCCAATTCCCGCTGACTCACCCTACTCTACTATAAAGACCTGGAAGACCCTAACCTAACCTAAAACACCAGTTGCGGTATATCACTGTGACCTGGGGACACAGCGATAGCCCGCACACGTGGTGACTAACTACTAGGGACAAGGATTTACCAAAGGGACTCTAATCTCTTAACGACTGCTACCACCCACACCTCTCCCCAGGACTCACCCTTCTCTTTTAACCCGGGACCACTACCAAACTGGTCGCTGCGTCCCTAAGGGAGGCAACGACAAGTACCCTACACTGTGCCGGCCACTACGTCCTAAACGGAGGCAGTAGCTAACACCCCTAACCCTACTGCCTAACGCTACAACCCCTTCTATCACAAACATGGGACAACCCATCCCGGCCCGGAAAGCTCCAATCCTCGGCGCTGTACGTGGCCCCTCACAGGCTGACACCTCCCCGGAAGACTCTGCACCCCGGCGCTGACCGTGGCTCCTCCGCGGGCCGACACCCTCCCCGAAGACTCTGCACCCCGGCGCTGACCGTGGCCTCCCGCAGTCTGACTCCTCCCCGCGATGGGCACGACACCCAACGCACACACACCAACGCCCTCTCGACGGGTCCGGGGCTCGTAGGACGCCTCCTCCTCTGAAGGCCCCGCCGGACACCAAGGGTGGAAAAGGCCTGGTGCAGCGCCCTCCCACAGGACGCCTAAACAGGGACGAGGAACCAGTGCCGGAGAACTCCCGGAAGAGCACCGGTAGCTGGAGGAGAGCTGCCCCACAGAAGGCAGACGGCCTGGGTGGTCTCCCTCTCCCGGGGAAACAACAGGCACTGGAAAGCGCCGCTCACCTGCCGGCACGCGGCAGTACAGTAGAACTGCGGTGATCTGGCCCCAGCCTCAGGACGGAACAGGATACCTGCTGACACAACTGTAGGCCCCTACTGTAATGTTGCTACTACCCGAGTCATCAAGGCACATAGGCTACTTGGTAAAGCTTTAACTCTCCATCTCCCTTGCCTACTTCCCACTCGGGCATGAGAGTGACCCCTTGAATTTCGAACACATCCCCCAACCCATTACTCACTTTGGGGTTATCAGACCCATTTCCTGCCAACCCTTACAACAGCGGTAAAGCAATACTCTCCCTGAGCCAATCCACGCTATTACATATGAAATTATGAATCACACCCAATTCTCGGAGAAATAAACCAATCTAAGCGATCCAACACGGACTCCATGGGCCCCCTTAGGACATACTAAATAATCTAGGAAATGGCCAATTTCACAAGGAAATGTCTCCACACAATAACCAGTAGTAATACACATCTCTCAGAGGGAAAAAAAAACAAAACAAAAAGAACTTATCAATTTTTAGCGGTTCACAGTTCCAGCATTTTCACACAAGAGAATCGGCTCGCAGCCACAATCCTTCACATTATTACCCCTCTTTGCACTGTCAATTATAACCATATATCAAAAACAACATGATTTGTTCGCCAAAATTTCCATCCAGCACCTCACTCTCATGTCATCTCTTGTCAGATAACCCAGTGGTTAATCCTTGTTATGCCAACACAACCACACTTCATACAATATTACATGCCGCACATCATCCGTTTTTATCTTATCAACTGCTAAGCTACTCGCCTTAAACTTTACCTTTCCCTTCTTTTTGCTTACTAAAATTCATAACTGGGTTGCCTCCCCACAACCTAAAATATCTGTCTCCAACCCCGTTCTGTCACAAATACATACATCCCTGCACGTGTGACGACTGTCACTTTCTTACAAAACTTCTAACCATATGGACTCACTGTCCTGTACCAAATGCGTACGCCACCGATACAGTCTGCACGCGCACGACACCCGCATCGAGAACCCTAACTCGTAACGAAAGTGACAAGACACCAATATAAGTTGAATAGTCACGACCGTACTCCAGTATAAACCACTCGACCATAAATTGGCCTTAGCCCTACTACACAGTTAACCGATTCCAATGCTGTGCAGGTCAACTCTGAAATCGTTAATCAATTTCAACGAACTCCTACTATTTACAATTGAGATTGAGCACAATCATCAAACCCCTCTATGATTCACGCAGACACATCTGCACCTGACTCATATTATGATCCTCAACCAAATGCAACCTCGTACTACCCTCTTATTGAACCCACTGACATTAACATGAACTAACCCCAAACAATATCTACATCACCGTCCATCAACGGTTATTATATCGAACCCACATTGTCTATCCAAACTGTCCTGAGAAAATCGAACTCAGGAACCACTATGTACATTACTTACAAAAAATATACAGGAAAGAGTGACAACTCAAACCGGCTGACAACAAATTTCAATCACGGAACCAAGACAACATCATACTAGACAACCAGTATACGCAACGAACACCATACAACTAATCGCAACATGAGACAACTACAGTTCAACTCGCCATAATACAAGACAACACAACGAACTACAACACAACGAACCTAACAGATCACCAACCTGGACATACAGACGATCAACCACACCAGTTCTGCAACTGGCTGACAGTGGCTGCAACAAGGACGACACCGACTCAACACAGGCCAAGGGCACCCAACCCCGACGAGGACCTGGCACTAACTATGACTCGAAGTCACTCTTCAAAACTAACGGCGCTGCCGCCGCACCTACAAGGAGTACGTCCACTCCGACGAACACCAGGGACCGAAGTGAAGCTACCCCAACGCATTCCGCCCTGGTCGGAATCAAGCGAACTCTACTCACCACACAAAACAACGATTGGTCAGAGCAGTGTATCCCTCCGCAGAGCTGACACGCCTGACCAACGGACTGGTTGTTGCTCGTGCAACAACACGGCAATTTACCACAACAACTCACAGACTTGACAACACAACAACAACCGATATCCTGCCCCGCCTTCTCTGGTGTAGAACCAAAGTAATAAAAGGGTAACAGTCGGGAACGAAACCAACTTCCTCCTACCACTCCCTCAACAAATGAAGACTGGAAGGCAAAAATACTGTATGTCCTACTTCACCTGCCCCCTACCTAGCCTAACCTTACTACCTAACCCTGAGGAACTTAGCCTAACCCCAGCTAACTAAACCCCAGTCTTACCCCCCGCGCGCGCGCGCGCACACACACACACACACACACACACACACACACACACACACACACACACACACACACACTCGCACGCATACGCGCACACGCTCTATATCTTGAATCCAAACCACTCTTAAACACATGGACATACTAGTTTAGTACCCGCCGATCGGTGACAACAGACTCTAACGCAAAGTACAGCATTTTCGACATCTCGTTAGAGTTTGACATTGTTAGCAACCCTAACTTAGCAAGGCTGATTGAGCAACAATATCAGTCAAAATTAGCAATATATTACGAAAGAGTGATTCATCATACTAAATATCCTAAAAGCAGGGCAGACACAATATGGAACTTTAGTTTTAGTGCCACAGCAAGATCCCTTAAAGGTATTTTATTGCTGTGTGAAGATGAAGAACCATTCAAAAGACAAAGTGAAAAGTTTATCAATCCTAAAATAACGAAAGTACAATGTTCAATTGAGGGTAGTCCTAACCAAGTCTACGGTAGCGGGCTTAAACCTTATCATCATTTTGATGAAATAAGAAAATTGTTTGGAGGCGGGAGGTGTAGAAATCCAACAGTAGACCTTGTGTCTAAAGATCTACACCTTCACAGTGTTAGACTTGATGAATATTTAACAACGAAATACGGTTTATGGATTGACCTAAGGTCAACAGAAGATAATCAGTTGCATGGGAGTGGGAGAACAGTTAAAGACGTAATAAACATTCAAATTGATAAAGAAAAAGAGAGTGATAAACCACTTAATGTACATTTGTTTTTAATATATGATGCGCAGCTGAATATTCAAGATAACAGATTAAAAGATATCCAATACTAAATTATTTTTATTTTAAAAAAGCATGTCTGTTACGACTTATCCAAAAGTGCCCAAAGAAGAGAACTCTGTTGCTGTAGACATAAAAACTTTCAGATTAACAAACATAACACAAATGCAAACCCAACTAGAGCAGGACCTTTCAAAATACAGCAAAACCAAACGAAGGTATTCTGCTGTCTTTAATGCTGTTACATATGTTAATACTGGAGCATCGATCACTAGTGCTCTATCAGCAGGAACAAGTGTAGGTCTCTTAGCAACAGGCGTAGGTGCACCGGCAGCTTTACCTCTAGGTGGTTTGTCTTTAACTCTTGGCCTGTGTTCATTGGCTGTAAGTGCTGTCAGCAAAAAAATAAAAGCTAAACTCCAAAAGCACACAGCTATAGTTCAACTAATAACAGCTAAACTTAGTTCCTTCAAACTGACAATAAATAAAGCACTTGCCGACTCGAACATCACGGATGAAGAATTTAGTCGCCTACAGGCTGATTTTGAGGACTACAAAAGACAAAAGTTTGATCTTCAAAGAAAGGCAAGGGCAACTTTTTCTCAACAACCAGACACCGACCAGATAAAAAAGGAATGTTTAAAAAAAGTAAACGAAACATTAAACTCTGTTCTAAACAGCTCACATTAACAACCCCAAAGGGCGTTTATACTTTAGTTTACGAGTCCAAGCACAAAAAGACCGTTGATATTGATTCTGATTAAGTTTTTTTTTTTTGATTTAAATAAATATTTTGAGTTAGAAAAGAAGCTCAACATGGATAGATATATGAAGGTTCAGATGAATTGTTTGAAGCAATGCTCGAGGAAGAGCGTTTGTCAAGAGCACTAAATGAGATTGATTTAGAAGTTATTAATCCAAAAAACGTGCGGGAAAGCGTTGTACACGCTATTTCTCAAGTTCCAAGTAAACTAACAATAAACCCTCCAGTTAAAGTAAGGTTAGTTGTTTTAATCGACTATATAACAATAAATGAAGAAAATCTAGAAGTCTGGGTCTCAACTAAACAGCAGACTATTCTTTCCTCTAATGACTTAACACCTGGTTGGGCAGACCAGCTGCTTACACAGTTTGATGTGGCCGCTGAAGAAGCCAAAATGAGAGGCTCTGGTTGGTCAGAGGGTGAAGTCCTAGACATCAGATTAAAACAGGCTAAGTATGAGCCGATTGTAGGCAAGGCTTACATTCCACTACCTCCATCATTAGTTGCAAAACGAGCAGTTCTAAACATAAAGAATTCAGACAACAAATGTTTTATGTGGTGCGTTCTTGCTAGGCTGCATGTATTCCGCAAAAACGCAGAGAGAGTGTCTAACTATGAACCTTACATCAATGATCTTAACTTTAGAGGAATATCCTTTCCTGTTAGTGTAAATCAGATTGATCAGTTTGAAGAACAAAACAAACCAATAACTGTTAATATCTACATATGGGATGAGGAAACAAATCTACAGCCGATTAAAGTGTCCAAGAACAGTCCAACGATTGGCGAACCAGACAAAAATCATGTTGACTTACTACTGATGTTTTCACCAACAGGGCTACCACATTACACATTGATACGCACAATGAGTAGATTACTAGTGCATACTACAAAACAACATAGCAAACAAGAATTCTGTAGAAAATGTTTAACAAGAATTCCATCTGTTAAAGCAGCAAGCGAACATGTAAAACATTGTATTAGCCCAGTTGACTGTGATACAGAACTAATTACGCCCGGAGAAGGCAGTAAAGTTAGTTTTAAGAACTGGAAACGGTTGCAAACTAGTCCATATGTTGTTTACGCAGACTTCGAATCACTCATTGTTCCTTATGAAGGACCAACCCCACAGAAACTTCCTAAAACAGTCTTAATGAGTAATCATCAGATTTGCTCATTTGCCTTCATCATTGTTAGGTCGGATGGCGCCCATTCAAAGCCAGAATTATACAGAGGACCAAATGCTGCAAAATACTTCTTAAAACGCATGCAGCAAGTGCGTAATGCCTGTTCTAATAATCTAAACTTATCTGAAATCATAATGACGCCTGAAGACCAACAACAGTATGACTCAGCCACTCACTGTTGGATTTGTGGGGCGGCCTTGGTTGCCACCGCAGAGAATCCAACAGTAAGAGACCATGATCACATTAGTGGAAAGTTTAGAGGAGCAGCACATAACAAATGCAATCTTCAACTAAAGTTTGAACCAAAGACATGGAAGCTGCCTATATTCTTTCACAACTTGCGAGGTTACGACTCTCACCTTATAATGCAAGCAGTAACCAGCGACTTCAGGGTGTCATGCATTGCACAGTCATCAGAAAAGTACATGTGTTTCACTTTAAATAACATGTCTTTCTACGACTCTATGCAACACCTGATGGGGAGTTTAGAGTCACTGGCTATGTCCTTAAAGTCCTGCCCAATAACAGAAGAATATTTTGACCCAACTCTTGTTAGAAAGGGCGTTTACCCTTATGAGTACATGAACAGTTGGCAAAGGTTTGACGAAGATACACTTCCGCCTAAAGGCGCGTTCTTTTCTAGTCTTAGAGGAAAGGACATCAGTGATTCTGATTATTCTTATGCTCAAGAAGCGTGGCAGAAATTAGACTCTAAAACAATGGGAGATTACCATGACTCCTATTTAATGGCGGATACCTGTTTGTTAGCAGATGTCTTTGAAAATTACAGAAAGACCTGCATGAAACATTATAGTCTAGATCCTGCGCATTATATTTCTGTGCCTGGGATGAGTTGGGATGCTTTCTTAAAATTTACTGGTGTACAGATTGACCTACTAACTGACCTACCAATGCTTCGGGTAATTGAAAACGGATTGCGTGGCGGAATTAGTATGGCTTCTCACCATTACTGTAAAGCAAACAACAAATACCTAGACAACTATGATCCAAGTAGGAAGTCTAACTATCTTATGTATTTAGATGCAAACAATCTGTATGGTTGGGCTATGAGTCAATCACTTCCATTACGTAACTTTAAAATGTACACAGGACTCAAAGACATTCAAAAGTTTTTAAAATGGCTACAGAGTCTAGAAGCTAATCAACAACGGGGCTTTATTCTTGAAGTTGATTTAGAATATCCTCATGAACTTCATGACCTTCATAATGACTATCCATTAGCGGCAGAAACCCTAAAAGTGTCAATGACAGAACCGCCTAAACTTGTGCCTAATCTTCGTGACAAAAAAATTTATGTCTGTCATTACAGACTTCTCCAATTTTATTTAAGACATGGTTTAAAGTTAACAGCAGTTCATCGTATAATTGAATTTGATCAAGAACAGTTCATGAAACCATACATAATGAAGAACACTGATCTCAGAACTAAATCCACAGATGCTTCAGAAAAAGACTTTTTCAAGTTGATGAACAACAGCTGTTTTGGAAAGACTATGGAGAATCCGCACAAGCGTAAAGATGTTAGATTGGTCACCAGAGAGAACGATGCAATTAAGCTAACTTCTAAACCTAATTATCAGGACTTCAGAAGATTTCATGATCAGCTTTTTGGCATAATGATGAAAAAAAAGAAAGTCAAATTGGATAAGCCCGTTTTTATTGGGTTTACTGTTTTAGAGCTGTCGAAGCTTTTGATGTTAGAATTTCTTTATGACTACTTTAAGCCCTTGTATCCAGAGTCCAGAGTTCTGTACACAGATACAGATTCCTTTGTTATAGATATCCCTACTGAAGATATCTATAAAGACATGGAATTAGAAGTAGCTAAAGGGCATGCGGGATGGTACGACACATCTGATTACCCTAAAGATTCGCCTTTGCATTCAGATATTAACAAGAAGGTTTTAGGTAAGATGAAGGATGAATTATCTGGAGGTGTGATCAAGGAGTTTGTTGGTTTGAGGTCGAAAATGTACAGTCTTTCAAGCCAAAAAAAAGTTGTTAAAAAAGCAAAGGGAATATCTCGTAGTGTTGTGCAATCAAGCATATCCCATGACAACTATAAAAAAGCATTGTTTGACAATAAGACTTTTCATCATGACAACGTAAAACTACGATCTAATCTACATGAGATCAACACAACTGTTGTAACAAAGAAGTCATTAGATAGAACAAACACAAAACGTGTGTTTGTTAATCCAGAGTTTTCATATGCAATCGGGCATTGGAAAACAGCATAATTACATACCTTCTTCATCCGCGGGTTTATATTTTTCCTCAAATTTATCTAGAAGCTCAATCATATCAATATCCAATTCAGACAAAATTTTTCTCATGTTTGCTTGATGTGCACGAATTTTTTTTATTTTTTCAAGATATTCTTTATCCGTTATTCTGATAATCAAAATTTGGGATCGTAGGCGATCAGGATGCGTTGCCATGTACCGATGAATCCACTTAATTGTTTCCTTAATAGCTGAACACGTATCATATGATTCTTGTATTAATTCTAAGGTCTCTTTTTTTATCATCATTTTAGTTTCATGTAAGATTTCTTCCTTTTGAGCTTCCATTTTAAACTCAAATATATTTACGTAAATTAATTAAGCGGAACTGTGTCTGGCGGGATTATTTGCAGTTCTTCTTTCACAAAAGATCTTTGAGGGGCTGGTCGTTTTGTTGTGTCAGTTTCTCGTAAATAATACACAGGCGGATTCATCTTTACAATTCTTTTTATTTCATATGAGTCAACACTCCAAACTGGATCGGTTGCCCTGATGCGAGTGTCCCCTTCTGCTTCTCCCGGTAAATAAAGGTACCTTACTTTCAAACCAAATGGTAATAGTTTGCTTGATGAACTGGCGTCTCCTTCAACAACATTTATTTTTTGTTTTTTGATTGCTTGTACTGGTTTTAGACCTTTAAATTCTTCATTATTCATTGCACGTAGAACTGAGGGCAGTCTTCTAACCCATTCTGTGTTGCGAGAATTGTCAATCAGCTCTCTGTGATACTGGTAGGAGAAAAGCCTTTCAGATAACTGTTTGTTAAAGTTTTCAACCAAACCCTGTGATCTGTGAACACCCGGAATGCCTCTTTTAATGGTAACTCTATGTTTTAACAATAATTGATTCACTTGACCTTTAAATTCTTTTCCATCATCGACTTGAATCATGCGAGGATAAGTTAAGGGTCCTCGTTGATATATCAGTTGTATAGCGACAGCAACAGCAGAAGCACTCTTTTGTGTTAATGGTTCCGCATCTTTGTATCTTGAAGCTATGTCAATGACTGTAAGTGCGTACTTAAATCTTTTTCGTCTAATCGTATCATGGGGTAAATATAGAAGATCCATTTGATGGGTGTCGTTTGGAGTTATATTCACAAAGTGTGGTCTCTGTATTCGTTTAGGCGCAGGTAAATAAATTTGCCAAATCGCTTGTTTAGATAACCATTCTTTTGCTGTTTGTTCACTGACTCCCGCTGCTTGGCTAAGCTTTTTAATTGCTGTTATTCCCTTCCAATATCCTTTTGGAGAATAATAGATTTTGTACATTTTTATTCAGCCAATACTTTGTGCAACAAAATACACAGCGGTCATGCCAAAGACAATAAACAATATTTCTTGCATCTTTTGTTTTTCTGATGGTTGATAGTAATCGCTAAATTTTGGTGGACGCAATGTTTCAACTTGTTTGCCTGTCACTAAATAATATTCTTTTATTGCCTGGTCAACATCTTTAAATGTGTAAGCTGCATGTCCCTGTTGTTTAAGTCTGTCGTTAATAAAATCTAACTGCTCCATTCTTTGCTTTTCATAGGTGTCTTGTGCAGCAGCTAGTTGCTCCATAGCTCTGTTATGTCTTTTTCTCTCATTGTTATTTTGTAGTTTACTAAATGCGTAATTACTTCCGCTAAAAGCAAGCGCATTAACCACAGTGCCACCAATCATCATTACGAGTGAAGCCATTTTTATAAATGTATTTTTTTAATTTTACATATTGATACTGTCTGGAATTATTCCTTGCTTAACTAAAAAATCTTTCGTAGCAAATGAAGCTGTAATAACAGCAATCAGCTTTGCTGAGTCTTCAAAGTCTAGTTTGCCAAGATCTGCTGGTTTTATTTTTAACAGGCTTTTACCAAGCATTGTGTATCCTACACTTAGGCCTCCAATAACAGCAGAATGGTATACAAGGTTAGTAATAGTTTTTTCGGTGCTCATTTTTAAAAAATAAAATAATTATAATTAATAAAAAACATGAACAGCGATGATCTACTTCCTGAACTTATGATTACAAATGATCAAGTTGATGACCAAGCTATTATGCGCCAAAAAGAAAGGCTGTATTCTTTAGCAGCATGTGGAAAAACAAAACAGTACCTTGGAAATGAATTCAGCATAGAACAGATTCAACAAATGTCGCCACAAGACATTGTAAAGTATCACAACAGGTATGAAGCGCAACTGGGGTCAAGAATGGTAAAAAGCGTTGGGCAAACGGTTCTTAGTTTGTACACTAAACTAGTTAGTAGATTTGCTCCCATTGATTCTGAACAAGATTTTATGTATGATTTAACGCAGGATCCAGTTTTAACAAAGTCATTAGAGTCTCTAGGATGTGATCTATATTACAGATTTGGAACATTGTTATCGCCATTAATCATGGGATTAATTACTTTTAATCATATAGATTTTGTTTCCCTTCAAAATGACCGAGCCAGAAAATCAGCAGAATCAGAAAACATTGAATCAGGTGGAGAAAGTGACCAGTAAAAAGCCTCCTCATCCTGGGCGTGTTGCAGCAGGAAAAAAATTAGCAGAGTGGAACAAACAAAAAAAATTAATGTTGCAATCACAGAATATAACTCATAATGAAAAAACACCAGTTGTGCCAGAGCCACAACAAGAACAAGTTGTTTCAAGTCCCGCAACATCATCATGGATTATTTGGATTAAAAGAGTTAGCATTTTTGGCGTCATTGCTGTTGGTGGGGGTGGTTATTACGTTTATAAAACATATAAAGAAAGACAGCAAAAACCAAAGCAGCCCAAAAAATCACAGCCACTAAATACAAAATCTGAACAAAAAAGAATACCAGAACCGCCAACAACAAAAGATCATTTTGATCCATTTGATATGCAGTAATATTTCAAGAACTTAATAAATAATTATAAGTGACTTGAATAAGAACTTGATAACGACTTCATGACGACTTGATGAAAACTTAAATAAGAACTTGATAAGAACTTGAGGTAACTTGATTAAAAACTTAAAGTAACTTGATTAAGAACTAGATTAAGAATTTGGGGTAACTTGATTAAGAACTTGGGGTGACTTAATTAAGGACTTGGGGAAACTTAATTAAGGACTTGGGGTGACTTAATTAAGAACTTAATTAAGGACTTGGGGTGACTTAATTAAGGACTTGGGGTGACTTAATTAAGGACTTGGGGCGAAAAGTGGAACTGGTAGGACCACTTCTCATTTGATATGTCAGCCACTTGCTTTGTGACTGAACAGGATGTGCGTGGGCGCTGTGCAGTGATTCGTTGTCGGGCTGGCCTGCAACCACTAGTTAAGCGCGATGAAGAACAGAGAAAGAGGCAGCTCACGCTATAGCAAAGAACGTGTTAGCGCACGCCCGCGCCGCGAGCCCGGTGAGAGAAGAAACGCAGTAGGCGCGCGAGGCGTGTTTTATTGATTTTTAGGTCAGAACATAGGGAGACACACAGTTTGTAAACAGGACGCTCGGCCTGCTGACTTACTGCGTGTTGTCTTGGTCTTGCAAAAAAGCTGACAGTCAACCGACTGGTAATACAGACCGTTTGGGGGAACGCAGACACTATTTATTATAGATGACTGTTCGGCCTAAACTGGCTTTCAGTGGAAGACATGCTGGGTGTGGATTTTATGTCAAAAATATAACTCAGTTTTAAAAGACTTTAGAGAACAATTAAAGACAGTGGTTTTATTTCACATGAAAGACAGAGACGCATTTGATGAATGTATGCGTGAAAATGATGTTATTGAAAACGATCAAGAAAAACGAAGGATTAAGCAAAAACTTAAGTCTCAAAAGTTTTCTAAATTAGTGTTAAAAACAGATAATCCTACACATTATGTATGTTTGTAAAGTGTTTACTATTAGAGAACTATAAAATAGGCACTGCAACAGCGAAACCGGCTTCAGCCGGTTGGAGCTGGCGGAGGTGGGTGAGCCAGAGTGCCTATTTTATAGTTCTCTACGTCACGTTAATGCAATGCAAAGCTCACCTCCACTCCGTCACGCTCCCACTCCCTACTCTGTCAACAGTCTACGTCACGTTAATGCAATGCAAAGCTCACCTCCACTCCGTCACGCTCCCACTCCCTACTCTGTCAACAGTCTACGTCACGTTAATGCAATGCAAAGCTCACCTCCACTCCGTCACGCTCCCACTCCCTACTCTGTCAACAGTCTACGTCACGTTAATGCAATGCAAAGCTCACCTCCACTCCGTCACGCTCCCACTCCCTACTCTGTCAACAGTCTACGTCACGTTAATGCAATGCAAAGCTCACCTCCACTCCGTCACGCTCCCACTCCCCCTTATCCCCTTTGGCCTCCACCACCGCTTACGCGCATCCCCCCCCCGCACCCCTCACCACCACCCCCCCCCCCTCATACCTCCTCCTTTTTTTCCCCTGAGTCTCTATCATGGAAACATCTCCATTCACGTTTTTCGCATTTCGTCCCGTTTTATTTCACTAAGCCAGTGTCCTGGGTGTCGTTTCGCATCAGCAGCAGCAGCAGCAGCAGCAGCAACAACAACGACGATGAACAAGACAATAATATGGATGCCGTTGATGGCGATGACTGTGACTATGAATTCAGGCACGTTAACCCAAGTGCTCAAGATCCGGACAGCATGAAAATCCATGGGGAAAAGATACCCGTTTAATCCCCCCTCCCCTTTCCTATACAATGGATGTTGTCCGCCCCAAGTCCATGGGGGAAAGATACCCGTTTAATTCCCCCCCCCCCTTACCTATACAATGGATGTTGTCCGCCCCAAGTCCATGGGGAAAAGATACCCGTTTAATTCCCCCTTTCCTATACAATGGATGCTGTCCGCCCCAAATCCGTGGGGAAAAGATACCCGTTTAATTCCCCCCCCCCCCCCCTTTCCTATACAATGCATGTTGTCCGCCCCAACAGGAAAAGTGACGTATTGATGAAATATAAGGCTTAAGAACTCCATTGTCGAGTTAAAACGCTCTCTGTTAGATTTACTCACATATTTTTTTTTCTCTTCGTTCACGCCACGCGGAAATGAAAAAATCTAAATGAAACTGATTGGATGAGCTGCAGGGAGTTAAAAGTAAAAAAATCCGACGACTGTTCCTACCAATCACAAGACGTTACTATTTTTAGTGTTCATGCACGCACGCGCGTGCGCGCACACACACACACACACTACACAGACACAGACACAGACACAGACACACACACACACACACACACACACACACACACACACAAAACATCCATCTCATTAGTATTGAGGGTGAAGCGGATTTCAAACGTTAAGAAGCTGAATTAGAAAATAGACTGAAAACCTTTTTCATAATATTTTTGTTTTATTTATTTAGAAATATTCATGTACACATCGGGCTTCGTGATTCGCAGAACTGTAATCTACCGCACCACTGGTAAGAAGAATTGTCGGTATTGACCTGCTGGAAATAAACCCGTGTAAATAAGTGTTGCGAAAGACAGCAATGTCGCTGTTCGACCGCGAAGCTAGAATCAGACCCACCCAACCCACCACCTACCACCACCACTCCTACCACCACTACCATCACCCTGTTTCTACCTCCCCCCCCCTCTCGCCTCTCTTACTCCCCACTCCTCTATATCCCCCTCCCCCCTCCCCCTCCCCATCCTCTCAACGATGTCAAACCAATCTATGACGACCATGCCAGTCACGACATTTGTGTGGTAACCGAAGTCACACTGGAACTGATCTCAGCACGGCCATTATACAAAGCGTCGGCCAAGGTGCGTGCAGCGTGCGCTGTCGATTAAGTGTGATTAAAGCCACCACGACCACCACCATCACCCCCCAAAACCACCACCACCACCGCCACCACCACCACAACAATAACAACAACAACGACAACCACAGCAACAACCACCACCACCACTAACCACCTTTCCTCCTGTCCACCTTTACCCGTACCCCCGCCTTCTTGGGTGAAAAAGAACAGGAGGGTGTGTGGGGGGGGGGGAGGGGGGGTGAAGGGGTGAGGAGGAGAGGGATTGATTGGAGGCGAGTGCGATCGCTGGTGTTGGTTTCTGCCTCTAGACTTCTGAGCAATTTTTTTTTCGTGTTTTTTTTTTTAATTTTTTTTTTAAAGATCCACTTGTGTGTGTGTGTGTGTGTGTGTGTGTGTGTGTGTATGTGGTGTGTGTGTGTGTGTGTGTGTGTGTGTGTGTGTCTGTCTGTCTGTCTGTCTGTCTGTCTGTCTGTGTCTGTGTGTCTGTCTGTGTGCGTTTCTGTCTCTGTGTGTGTGCGTGAGTGTGTGTGTGTGTGTGTGTGTGTGTGTGTGTGTGTGTGTGTGTGTGTGTGTGTGTATGCTGATCTGTGTGTGTGTGCGATCGCGTGCGATCGCGTGTGCGTATGTGATACACGCACGCACGTGCACTCACACACACACACACACACACACACACACACACACACACACACACACACACACCACATACACACAAGACACACACACACACACACACACACACACACACACACACACACACACACACACACACACACACACACAAAGCCGCTGGCACACTGTCCTATCTCTCAGTAATGTGAAAAGAGATCCCCTCGTCCCCCGAGGTTGAAACAGCAAGGCCAACGAACGTCATGCTTTGACGGTATGGTCGTCCTTATGTCTTATGCCCAACCACAACACAAATAATTTGACGGTATGGTCGTCCTTATGTCTTATGCCCAACCACAACACAAATAATTCATTTTTCCGTATTTGCCTAGGGACGCGTGCATGTGATCGCGTTGATGCATTATCGATTGTCTGATGGCTATAGATTCATTAGTGAGACTAAGGTAGGTCTCTGGGAGTGAGATAGGTTACATAGAACAAGGCAGGTAACGAAGGAAAAGATGGTTCACTGAAAGAGGGGCAACTGAGAGAAAGACAAGTAAAAGTTTCTGGGGGGGAGGGGGGGGGGAGAAAGATTACTGAGAGAAAAATAGGTTACAGGGAGAAAGATAGGTTTATGGGAGAAAGATAGGTTACTGGAGAAAAATTGATTACTGTGAGAAAGATAGGCTACTGGAGAAAGATTACTGGGAGAAAGAGGGGTTACTGGCAGAAAGGCAGATTACCGGGAGAAAGATAGTTTACTGGGAGAAAGATAGGTTACTGAGAGAAAGATAGGCTACTGGGAGAAAGGCCGGTTAGTGGAGAAAGATAGATCACTGGGAAAAGGAAGAAAGATAGATTACTGTGAGAAAGAGAGGTAACTAGAGAAAGATTGATTACTGGAGAAAGATAGATTACTGGGAGAAAGATTACTGGAAGAAAGATAGGATACTAGAGAAAGCTAGGCTACTGGAAGAAAGATTACTGGAGAAAGATAGGATACCGGGATAAAGATAGGATACCGGGATAAAGATAGGATACCGGAAGAAAGATAGTTAACTGGAGAAAGATAGAATACTTGGAGAAAGATAGGATACTTGGAGAAAGATCAGAAACTGGTTACTGAAAAAAGACAGGTTACAAGGAGAAAGATAGGTTACTGGAAAAAGAGAGGTTACAAGGAGAAAGACAGGTTACTGAAAAAAGACAGGTTACAAGGAGAAAGACAGGTTACTGAAAAAAGACAGGTTACAAGGAGAAAGACAGGTTACTGAAAAAGACAGGTTACAAGGAGAAAGACAGGTTACTGAAAAAAAAAGGTTACAAGGAGAAAGACAGGTTACTGAAAAAAGACAGGTTACAAGGAGAAAGACAGGTTACTGAAAAAAGAGAGGTTACAAGGAGAAAGACAGGTTACTGGAAAAAGACAGGTTACAAGGAGAAAGACAGGTTACTGAAAAAAGAGAGGTTACAAGGAGGAAGACAGGTTACTGGAAAAAGAGAGGGTTACAAGGAGAAAAACAGGTTACTGAAAAAAGAGAGGTTACAATGAGAAAGACAGGTTACTGGGAGAAAGACAGGTTACAAGGAGAAAGACGGGTTACTGGAAAAAAAAGATAGGTTACAAGGAGAAAGACAGGTTACTGTGAGAAAAACAAGTTACAAGGAGAAAGACAGATTACTTGGAGAAAGACAGGTTACAAGGGAAAGACAGATTGCCGGGAGAAGTTAGGTTACTGGGAGATGAATAGGTTACAAGGAGGGTTTCTGGGAGACAGACAGGTTACATGGAGGAAGACAGGTTACTGGGAGAAAGATAGGTTACTGGGGAAAATATTAGTTACTGGGAGAAAGACAGGCTACTGGGAGAAAACTATCTTACAGGGAGAAAGCTTTGTTACAGGGAGAAAGACAGCTTACTGAAGAAAGACGGGTTAATGGGAGAAAGAGGGTTTCTGGGAGAAAGACAGGTTAAGACAGGTTACAGGGAGAAACTACATGGAGAAAGACAGGTTATAAGGAAAAAGACAGGTTACTGGCAGAGAGACAGGTTACAAGGAGAAAGACAGGTTACTGGGAGAAAGACAGGTTACAAGGAGAAATACAGGTTACTGGGAGAAAGACAGGTTATAGGGAAAAAGACACTGGAGAAAGACAGGTTACTGGGAGAAAGACAGGTGACCGGGAGAAAGACACTGGAGAAAGACAGGTTACTGGGAGAAAGACAGGTGACCGGGAGAAAGACACTGGAGAAAGACAGGTTACTGGGAGAAAGACAGGTGACCGGGAGAAAGACACTGGAGAAAGACAGGTTACTGGGAGAAAGACAGGTGACCGGAAGAAAGACACTGGAGAAAGACAGGTTACTGGGAGAAAGACAGGTGACCGGGAGAAAGACACTGGAGAAAGACAGGTTACTGGGAGAAAGACAGGTGACCGGGAGAAAGACACTGGAGAAAGACAGGTACTGGGAGAAAACAGTGAGGAAAGACACTGGAGAAAGACAGGTTTACGGGAGAAAAGGACAGGTACGGAGAAAGACAGGATTACAGGGAGAAAGACAGGTTACAGGAGAAAGACAGGTTATAGGGAGAAAGACAGGTGAGGAAAAGACAGGTGACTAGGGAGAAGCAGGTGAGGAGAAGACAGGGAGAAAGACAGGTTACAGGGAGAAAGACAGGTTACGGGAGAAAGACAGGTTGCAGGGGAGAAAGACAGGTTACAGGGAAAGACAGTAAGGGGAACAGGTTACAGGAGAAAGACAGAAAGAACAGGTTACTGGAGAAAGACAGGTTGCAGGGAGAAAGACAGGTTACAGGGAGAAAGACAGGTTACAGGGAGAAAGACAGGTTACATGGAAGAAGAAGGTTCAGGGAGAAAGACAGGTTACAGGGAGAAAGACAGGTTACAGGGAGAAAGACAGGTTACAGGAGAAAGAAGAGTTACAGGAGAGAAGACAGGTTACAGGGAGAAAGACAGGTTACAGGGAGAAAACAGGTTACAGGGAGAAAGACAGGTTCCAAGGAGAAAGACAGGTTACAGGGAGAAAGAGAGGTTACAGGGAGAAAGACAGGTTACAGGGAGAAAGACAGGTTCCAAGGAGAAAGACAGGTTACAGGGAGAAAGACAGGTTACAGGGAGAAAGACAGGTTCAGGAAAAGACAGGTCACAGGAGAAAGACAGGTTACAGGGAGAAAGACAGGTTACAGGGAGAAAGAAGGTACAGGAGAAAGACAGGTTACAGGGAGAAAGAGAGGTTACAGGGAGAAAGACAGGTACAGGGAGAAAGAGAGGTTACAGGGAGAAAGACAGGTGACAGGAGAAAGAAGGTTACAGGGAGAAAGACAGGTACAGGGAGAAAGACAGGTTACAGGAGAAAGAAGGTCAAGGAGAAAGACAGGTACAGGGAGAAAGAGAGGTTCAGGGAGAAAGACAGGTTCAAGGAGAAAGACAGGTTCCAGGGAGAAAGACAGGTTCCAAGGAGAAAGACAGGTTCCAAGGAGAAAGACAGGTTCCAAGGAGAAAGACAGGTTCCAAGGAGAAAGACAGGTTCAAGGAGAAAGAGAGGTTACAGGGAGAAAGACGGGTGACAGGGAGAAAGACAGGTTCCAAGGAGAAAGACAGGTGACAGGGAGAAAGACAGGTGACAGGGAGAAAGACAGGTTACAGGGAGAAAGACAGGTGACAGGGAGAACTCTCTCTCTCTCTCTCTCTCTCTCTCTCTCTCTCTCTCTCTCTCTCTCTCTCTCTCTCTCTCTCTTTTCTTTCTCTCTCTCGTTAACCCGGCGCTTAGGATGTGAAGATGTGAAGAAAGTTCCTCAATGGGCATACAGATTATATACAGATAGAGATGTATATATACACACAGGCACGCATGCACGCACGCACGCATGCACACACACATACACAGATAGATAGACAGACAGACAGATACAGATACAAGTATATACATTGTCGGGTTACATGACCGGCCGATTTTCTGTCAACGTCCTTGCTATTAGTGCCTGTGGAAACTGCAATTCCTCTGTTGTGAGAGCGCAAACCTCGCTGGAGGTTGAACAGCCCTCAACATTAAAAGAAACAAGATGCGAAGCATCCCAGTTTATCTTGGATACGCGTGAGATATTCCATAATGAGGCAAAACCGTTTGGGGCCGTTATAACCGTTAGTAACGGCTATTCTGGTAAACATCGGGCATCATCCTTGACCCATACTGAACATACCTACAAATTTTCAGAAAGATCGGCCAAGTACTTTCTGAGATATTCCATAAAAAAGAAAACCCGTTATGGGCCGTTATAGCCGTTAGTAACGGATGTAACGGTAAAATAAAACATCGGGCATCGTCCGTGACCCATAATATACATACCTACAAATTTTCAGAAAGATCGGCCCAGTAGTTTTGTCTGGAGTGAGTGGAACACATTTTGACCACGGACGGACAGACAGACAGACAGCTTTTCTTTGTTTCCATTCTAAAGTACTCCCTGTTCTATAAGAACTGGGAGTACAAAAATCCTGAAATCACCTGGATCCTGATCGTCACCAGATTGTAATGCAGTCGTCCGTAGGCCACGTACCGTCTCTCCACCAAGTTTCCTTCAAAACCGTTCAGTAGATTCCTGATGATCTTGATGGCAGACAGACAGACAGACAGACGGACGGACGGACGGACAAACAGACAGACGGACAACTCAACAACCAACAGATCCAGGTGAAAATATGAACTTCTTGTCGGAGGTAATAATACGAAGGAAAAAAAAAAGAAAAGAAAGAAGGAAGGAAAGGAAGGAAGAAAGAAAACACCAGCGTGTTACAGCAGGTCCTCCGTTCTTCTGCCGAATATTATCAACATTTCGTCGTTTGACACCCCCGTCTATCTCATCCCGCCCTCCCCTCCCCTCCCCTTTCCCTCCCCTCCCCTCCTTAATCCTCCCCTGACAGGTACAGGTGTCACTGACTGTCCCCCCCCCCACCCCTTTCTCCACTGCCACCTCACACTCACTCCCTGTCTGCCACCCGTTCAGCCCACCCTACCCATACTCCTCCCCTCCCCTCCCCTCTCCCCACCCCCCCTCCCTGTGGTGACTTTCCAGTCTGTCAAAAAAGCACGTTCTGTTTGTTGTTCGAGTGACCTGTTTTCGGTGGTGAAGACATGGTATACAGATCTTCACTACTATTCAGAGGAAGATCCGCGAACCTTTATGCAAGCACTGCTGGATCGTCACAATCTGGTGAGTTGCCAGCATTTGGGAGTTATTTCCATTGCAAAAGGCTTGCCCCCCACCCCTCCACCCACAAAACACCCAACCCACCCACCCACCCTCCACCACCCCTCCCCCTTCCCTTCCTGGTCTTCTTCCCTCAACCACCTCCCTTCCCTCCCGTCCCTCTCCCCACCCCACCACCGTCCCCCCCCCACCCCGCCACCCACCCCTCCCCCCTCACCACCCCGAATCCTTCTTCCGAATCAAGAATCCTGTTAGGCGAAACTGGGAGGACCTCGTACACAGTCGCGGTGTCACATTCCAAAGCTGACTGTGGACCGCCGTGAGCCGCCATGATCGTGCTCGCTCAAAGACCATCACGTCTCTCTCGTTATTAAACAATAAACAAGTAGGGTAACTCTTGCTCACGTAAGAAAACCTAACACAGTTACCCTACTTGTTTATGGTTTATTATTTACTGTTCCCTGCCTCATTTTATTTTCAACTTCCTTTCTCGTTATTACATTCCTTTCTTCTTTTTTTACATGCACTCACTGGGAAAAAAGTAGACCATTGAAAAACAAACTGACCACACAAGCCTCCTATCCTGAAACAAAGTAAACAACAGTCGCAAGGTGACATTGGTAGCAGTACTCGCTGTTAAGGGCATCATAAGTTTCCTACATATTTCTTTTCTATGTGATTGTGAGTTTTAACAATATATCATGCACAAAGGCCACGTTTCAAATATACTTCTATACCTTTCCGTTAATTTGTTTTGAACAACATAAGCCCACGCGCGCGCGCGCGCGCGCGCGCACACACACATACACACACACACACACACACACACACACACACGCACGCACGCACGCACACACACACACACACACACACACACACACACACACACACACACACACACACACACACACACACACACACACGGAGAGAGAGAGAGAGAGAGAGAGAGAGAGAGATGTGAAAGTCCGAATTTTTCTGTAAATGCGCTGGTCATAGTTTCACCTCTTGGGGAAAAAAATTCAAACATTCTACTCTCTCTCTCTCTCTCTCTCTCTCTCTCTCTCTCTCTCTCTGCAGTGCCATTTTACAAAGTATGACTTATTTCACCCAAATCAGAATGGATTTAGAAGGAATCATTCGTGCCATACTATGCTGACTAATCTTATTGAGAAATGGCATTTAAATATAAACAATGATTTACTTACTGGTGCAATTTTTGTTGATTTTGCGAAAGCGTTCGACACCATTGATCACAGTATCCTCTCTAAAAAGTTAACTATGTACGGTTTGAATGATAATTCCCTAAAACTCATAGCATCTTTTCTTCATAACAGAAGACAAGCAGTCTTTCAAGATTCCACTTTATCTTCTGTTGCTTCGAACAAATATGGAGTTCCCCAGGGATCGGTTCTGGGTCCTATATTATTTTCAATTTATATAAATGACCTTCCACTTCATTTGATATCCTCTTGCGAACTTTTTGCAGACGACACTACCATTTACAATGAAAATAAAAGCTCTGATGCAGTATGCGCCTCCTTACAAAATGATATACTAAGGCTTGTTTCCTGGACGGAAGAAAATCATATGGCAATCCATCCTCATAAATCCAAATTCATGCTAGTTACAACAAGACAGAAAAGACAGAACATTAAGAATAAATTACCGGAGTTAAAAGTTAGTGATAAAGCATTAGAAGAAGTAAGTTTCTACAAATTACTAGGACTTACTATAGACAATAACCTATCCTGGTCCAAACATATTTCTATGCTTTGCAAAAGACTTTCCAAGAAAACATTCCAGTTGAATAGGATAAAACATTTTCTTGATCAACATACCAGAAAGCTATTTTTTCATGCATACATCCAGCCAGATATTGATTATGCATCAACATGTTGGGACCAGGCCAGTCAAAATTGCTTAAAACCTCTTGACAGCTTATACAGACGCTCTCTCAAACTAATTCTTCTTAAATCCTCTTCTCTTGTCCCTGTAGATTATAAACAATTAGATATTCTCCCCTTCAGTCTTAAATGTCGCTACAACAAAGCTGTTTTCATGTTTAAAATTGTGAACAAATTAACGCCTGCTTATCTCGACAACAAATTTCCCATCAATAATGTTCGTAACAAACGTAATATCCGCATTCCTGTCCCAAGAACTAATCTTTTTATGTCTTCTCTCATTTATTCTGGAAGCAAATTATGGAATGATATGCAAGACCACATTAAATGCAAATCAAGCGTTTTGTCATTTAGGAAGGCATACCACTCACATTTGATAGAACAGTGTTAAGTCAAAACATGTTGAGTAACATAATATACAACAACCTCAACTTGATGGGTCCTTTTATGCATTTTCATGTGACTTGAATTGATGATGTGCTTATACTGTAAGTGTTTGGTGGTATACGATGGTGTTTGTGTGGAGGAGGCGAGCATCTGAAGTGATTATGTATGCGGAAATGCATGCACACGCTTGTGCGTGTGTGTGCGTGTGTGTGTGTGTGTGTGTGTGTGTGTGTGTGTGTGTGTGTGTGCGCGCGCTTGCGTGCGCGCATGTGTGCGTGCGTGCTTACGTGTGTGTGTGTGTGTGTGTGTGTGTGTGTGTGTGTGTGTGTGTGTGTGTGTGTGTGTGTGTGTGTGTGTTTTCTGAGCCGTGCACGAGCGCACATGCTTATTTTCGTTTCTTCTTTTTCTTTCTTTTTCCCGAATGTACATTATTCCTAAATTGTGACCTAACCCTTGTTACTATGTTAATCATGTTTCGTCGTTATAAGTTTGTTCATTGTTTCCTTTTCGTGTATCATGTATATGTTTATTTTGATATCGTTTGTTATTGTTCTTGTTCTTGAGGGCATGGTGTAAAAAAGCTGTAAGCTTATCCATTTTACCCTCAATAAAAATATTCGTATTCGTATTCGTATTCGTATTCGTATTCTCTCTCTCTCTCTCTCTCTCGTTTTGAAGGAATTCCATTCAAACAGACTGTTTCCCAAGAAACCAAATCTACCGGATCTGTTTCTGGCATGGGTACACTCCGGTGTTTTGTCTGGCTTGAGAGTTGTTGTCCAAATGGCAGCCTAAGTGTTGCCTTACATAATCAGGACATGCTCCATGTCCAATCTATATGCGTGCGTGTCTTCAAATTCAGGCATTTACTCGAGGGCAGTGTAGTCCATACGTTGTACCATGCATCACCGTACATTTCACCCAAATCATTTGTCTACAGCACGTTTGTATTGTGGAAGTTGTTATGTTTTGTATTGTTTTGTTTTTTCGTTCGTTGTTTTGATCTTTCTTTCATATTCTTGTTTCTCTTGTTCTTTCCGTCATTTTTATTTATCCTTCCTTACTTTTTTCTTCCTTTCTGATTGTGTACATTTTGCTGAGTTCCGTTCTTTTTCCGGCCTCCATACGCCTTCGTGGTCGCCTGGAATGTAGGTAGTGTGACGAGTCGTTGACGTTGTTGTTGATGTTGATGTCGTTGTTGTTGTTGTTGTTGTTGTTGCTTATACACCCTTCGTTACAGATGTTCGACCTATCCCAGGGGTAGCTTTTTTTCTTTTCTTTTTTTCTATTTCTTTTTTCTTTTTTGCCACAAACCTCCTATTGTGCTACGTCTTTTTTTTGCAAGTTTTTTTGTTTTAACGACTACCGGATTTTTTTATTAAGTGGGGCCTCCATCCGCCTATTTTTTCCCACTTCATTTTCTCCGTCGGCACTTGCTCATCACGCAGATCTGTGTGCTCTGTTTACCGATGGACAATTGAATGCAAAGTTTAATGTTTTAGCGTGTGATGCACAGTGTCTGGGTTTGTTTCTGTTCTAAGGTGTAGCTAATATTAGACATGAGGCAACTATGGAAAACATCTGACACAACTACTTTTCACCGAATACATGATAAGACAGTTTAAAAGTGAGATGACTGCAGGCAGAAATTAAAACAAAATTTGTCAAGGAATTTAAATCAAATCCGTCAGTTAACATGGACAAACAAATGACAAAACAAAACACGACGCGTTTGGACCTCGTAGGTCTTCTTCGGGCAAGATAAACAATATTCAGGCCCATGAAAACGGAAGAACGAGCGATCACTTATCTTCTCAAATTCGGCGCAAGATGGGCGTTGAAGAAGACCTAAGAGGTCGAAACGCGTGGCGTTTTGTCTTGTAATTTGTTTGTCCATGTCAGCTGGTGGATTTACTGAGATTCCTTTTAGAATTTGTTTCAATGTAAAATAATCTGTTGTTTAACAGACTGTAGCACTGTGACTGTCTGAAAACAAAGCAGGCAGTTTGCAGGATTGGAGAGGGACTTGAAAAACAGACCTACTCGGTGAAAATGTAATGTTACGCGTAATCCATGTTCGTACACAGTTTACGTTCAGCATCAAACTTTGCCTGATTTCTGTGAACGTGGTCAAGAAAATGAAGCTACCCAGTCTCACATCCAATGTCTTTCTTTCTAAAAATCCATATCCTCAACATCTATCTGGTTGGCATCGAAGAGAACGTCGATTTAACAAAGGCAGAAACTAAATTAGAGAACTGTGTTACTGCAAGTTCGTCTTAATCAGGTTCACAAATTAAGGACACTTTTCAGCAGTATGTGAACCATGCAGGTACAAGAATGACTCTGATAGTGACCATGGTGGGAAAATAGGGAAAAGGACAAATAAAGAACCTGTAAAGCCAACGGTAACAAGAAGTCTGAAAGGATAGGAAAAATAGGCACTCTTCGCAATCTGAGGTGAATGGTTTCTTTTTCTTGTTAGCATTTCTTTTCCTGGGCCAAGAGAAGAGAGAGAGAGAGAGAGAGACAGACAGACAGACAGACAGACAGACAGACAGACAGACAGACAGACAGAGAGAGCACAGAGAGAGATTATTCTTCTGGCATGAAATCAGCAGTTGCCATTCACTCGCCAATCCTTGAGAGAGAGAGAGAGAGAGAGAGAGAGAGAGAGAGAGAGAGAGAGAGAGAGAGAGAGAGAGAGAGAGAGAAGCAAGCATAGCTCTTCGCAGTACGTGTCTTGCGACTTAAGTAACGCCTGAAGAGTTTTGAAACATCACCACCACCACCACCACCAACCACCCCCCCCCCCTGCGGCTTCAGAAAGGAAGACGAGCCAATGCACAACATAGAAGACTTTTCAACCACACGCTTTAGACGTAGTTCGTGAACCATACTGTCACCTCAACAAGGGGGAGGGGGGCAGGGGGGGGGGGGGGAGAGGGGGAGGCGGTGTTCATCTGTCTGGTGCGTAGGTGAGTTGTTTGTATGACACGCAGAAATGACTGAACCGATTGACACCAAACTTAGCGGAAAGATGAAATGACGCTCAGGGACCATAAACATGTAGCATTTGGGTGCAGATCCGCGGTGCGGATCTGGAATGAGGGAAGGGAGGATCCTGGATCCGTCAGCAAAAATTGACGAACTGATTTGAACCAAACTTGCTGGAAAGATGGAATGGGGCCTGATGACAAACCCATGGAAGTTTGGTGCCGATCTCGGTTAAGGGCAGAATCCAGGATCCGTTTGATCTGGACGGGGGTCCGCGCTGTCCCCAATGTCCTTTTCGTTTGTTGTTGTTGTTGCCGTTGTCGTTTTGTTGTTGTTGTTGTTCTTCTTCTTCTTGTTCTTCTTCTTCTTCTTCTTGTCGTTATTCTTGTTGTTGCCGTTTGCGTGTGCGTGCATGTATGTGTGTGTTTATTTGTTTGTTTGTTTGCGTGCGTGCATGGTTGAGTGTGTGTGTGTGTGTGTGCGCGCGCGCGCGCGCGCGGTGTGTGTGTGTGTGTGTATGTATGTGTGTGTATGTATGTGTGTGTATGTATGTATGTGTGTATGTATGTGTGTGTATGGATGTGTGTGTATGTATGTGTGTGTATGTGTGTATGTATGTATGTGTGTGTGTTCATACACACCAGTTGAAGTGTGGCTGTCAGGAACCATAGGGGGACGAGAGCACTGCCATTGTTATGTAAACCCGTTGACGACATTCCTCCAGGAGTGGAAACAGGAGCTGAGCCTGACGCACCAGCAAACTGCTTCTCTTCACAAAAAGAATTTTTTTTTAAAGTGAGTGAGCCCCACTGCGCTGCCGTTGAAGGGTTCATTATCCCTCGTTGTTAGCATGTTGTGCTCTTACCCCTTCCCCTCTCCCTCCCCCCGCGCTCCCTCCCCTCATTCCCACCCCCACTCCACCCCCCCACCCCCGTTTCACCCCTTTTTCGCCCCTCTCTTCTTCTCAACCTTTTTTTTCTTTTTCTTTTTTTAACTTTTACATATATTTGGCATGTCATTTGTTAATGACAAAATGATTATAAAGGAAAACGGCTGGCGCTTGACGGTAGGAGAATAGTGGGTGGGATGGGGGGGGGGGGTGGCGGGGAGTTCTGATGCAGGGGAGCAGGGTGGGTGGGGGGGAGGAGAGCGGTTGGGTGTTTTCGAAAACTCTTTTCATCA
>CM065737.1:3357791-3375291 GCA_033310375.1 Conus canariensis
TTGTTTTGTTTTTTTTATCTGGCCAGAAGAGGGCCTAAGAGGTCGAAACGCGTCGTGTTCTGTCTTGTGATTCGTGTGTCCACTTTGTTCGGCGGAGTTATTATAAATACTTGTTGACGAGAAACGGGAAAGGCTGTCGACACAGCTGGCTCCGCTGTAGAGACGTCGGTGGTGGATGCTCTCAAGGGGGGGGGGGGGGGGGAGGGGAGGTAAGAAGGCCTTGGTGAGTTCCATGAAGAGTAACGCACTCTCATTGGTAGAGAAAACGATCGGCATTGTCCATCCGTTGGCTTGGCTTTCCAGGAGGTGGCGGGGTACCGGAAGTACATGGAGACGGTGGGCAAACTGTTGATCAGGGATGCCGACTTGGCGTGTCGGACGACGAGGAGAAGAGACGACTGAACATGTTCGTCGAGGATGCTCTGTACGTGGAGAGCGAACTGGCTCGTGTGAGTATCTACGTCTATCTGTTTTTCTGTCCTGTCTGTCTGTCTGTCTGTCTGTCTGTCTTTCTGTCTTTGAATCTGTGTGTGTCTACGTTTTTTGAGGGTTTGGGTGTTTTTTGTTTTTTCATCCATTGCGAGCAGCAAGATAAGTGTTTAAAGCGAAGGATTCCATTAGGTTGTTTCGTGTTTGTTTCTGTCTTTCTGTCTGTTTGTCTCTCTGTTCGGGGAATAACTTGCTAGCAACTTGAAGAAAAAAATCCAGTGGCTGCAGAATCCAGATGATGGAGAAAAATGATTTTGCTTCATTTTTTTTCTCCCATTAGTATGTGGATTCTTTTTTTCAATTCACACGTATTTTCCTCTTCTCTCCTCCCATTTCTTTTTGGCCCCCTCCCCTTCCTCCACGCTTTGTCTTCCCATCTTTCTTCCATTGCCATCCTCACTCACCCTCTCCTCATCCCCCACCCTAGTCCGCCTCTTTCTTTCTGACCACTGACCAGTATGATGTTCATCTGCATTTTGGGCTTTAATCCTTTGTTCAAATGATTTTAGCTGCAGAGTGGACCGTCGTCACAGCCTTAGGTGGCACCCTTTCTCCACCTTCACAAGCATGTAGAGAAGATATACAAAGAAAAGCCGCTGCGTTCCTCCACTCGACACGTGTTCTTGGAAAGTTGCGGCTCTGTTGAGACTGTAAACTAAGGTTATAAGAGCAGGCTCGCTGTATTATCAACAAAGCTATTTAAAAAAAAGTACAAAAAATAAGCAGTAAATGCTGAAAGTACTCAAACTGTAGACTAAGGTTATAAGAGCAAGCTCGCTGTATTATCAACAAAGCTATTTTTTTTTAAGTTTTTAAAAAAAGCAGTTAATGCTGAAAGTACTCGAACTGTAAGTACATGAAGAGCTGATGATGTCTTCTTTGTAGCAGCCTGACACAAGCACTGATATCTGTCATTAATTCCTCGTATCAAAGTGCCTTTGGGGGAACGCTCTCAGTCGATACTTCTCTGCTTGGACCTCACATTCAGCTGTCGTCACAGTAAATGGCGCCATATTGTCAAGAAGAAATCCCAGCATTCCAGGGGTCGTTCTAAATATAGACAACCGGAAACACCTCCGGAGAGTTATTTGAGGCAGCATGTGTGTGTTTGTGTGTATGTGTGTGGGGGGGGGGGGGGGGCGGGTGGGGGGGGATGGGTTGAGACAACTTTAAAATATTTGCATGTATCCTTTATTGTACGAATGAGAACTGACAGTTCTAAAGTTCTTGTGTTCAACAGAACTTATGTGTCATCTTTACAATGCAGTAGGCACCACATGACTGTTTCGTATTTTGTGCTGGAGGGCGGGGCGGGGGGGGGGGGGGGGCGGGGAGGAGGAAGATATGAAATATGCGTTTCTGTTCTCTTTGTATACATATGCGTGCGTGTGTGCATATGTGTGTGCGGGTGGGGGTGGGAGAGGAGGGTGGGGGAGGGGAAGAGGCGGTGTGTGTGTACATCTGTTTGTATGCATGCATATGGCTGCGATTATATGTTTGAATGTGTCTCTGTGTGTTTTTTTTTAATTATGTTGTTTGTTTTTCTTCTCCTTCTTCTTCCTAAAAAACTGGTTCACTCAAAAACGAGTAGGTCACCAGCGCGCATGTTAAAAGATAAAATAAAATAAAGTGCGACTCAGCCTGTTGGCCCCTGGAGCAAAATTTGGCAACAAGGGTCGCACACGATATTTAAAAAGTTAAAAGCAATGGCCAGGTTCAGGCCCAGGTAACCATAAAATATCTGGGGAAGTTAAAATAGAAAAACCAGTCAATATGCAGATCTCAAGACTGTCGTATCAATTTGATTTTTAAATGAGACTGCATTTGTGGCAATCTTGATGGCACCCGGCAGTGAGTTCCACAGCTGTACAGAACTAGGATAAAATGAATGTAAATGGCTGTCAATATTTGATGCAGGTATGGCATAAGATTGACCGCCACTCCTGGTGCTACTTTTATTCAATACTAGTTGTTCCATCGGGATATCATTTAGTTTAGCTCTGCCTTTGAAGAAGGTATTAAGTTTGATAAAAGCTCTTCTCTCTTCTAACGGTTTCCATTCTAATTTCCTCATGTTCTTCCTAGTATTCCCCTTCTCTCTGATATGGTTCCCTGTTACGAACCGTGCTGCTCTCTTCTGAATCTTTTCAAGGTTATCAATGTCCTTTAGATTGTAAGGATCCCAGACTGAGCAACCATATTCCAGTACTGGTCTAACCAGTGTTTTGTAGCAGTCGTCCTTAACCTTTTGGAGGAGTCGTGATATTCCTGTATAAGAAAGCTAAGATGTTGTTTGCTTTCTTGCATACTAAATTGTAATGTTCTTTCCATTTGAGACGACTATCTATAATCACCCCTAAATATTTTGCAGCATTGGTTTCTTTAAGAATAGTATTGTGAATAGAATATTCTGATCTAGTTGGTGAGCGTTTATTACATATACGCAACACTTGGCACTTCTGGGGATGAAATTCCATTTTCCAAATTCTTTCCCACTCTTGTAAAGCGTTTAGATCTTCTTGTAGAATGCGTGTATCATTCTTGCTTCTGATTGTTCTATATACTAAGCTGTCATCTGCAAAAAGCCTTATAGTAGTTCCAGGAGAGAGATTTCTACTTAGGTCATTTATATAAATTGAAAAGAACAAGGGCCCCAGTACAGTTCCCTGTGGTACACCTGACAAGACTGGTTTACAATGGGATGACGACCCTTCCACAATAACTTTCTACGTTCTCCCAACGAGGAATGATCTAGACCATTTTAGCAAAGAACCGCCAATGCCGATGTGTTCTAATTTAAGTAGCAGGCCCTCATGGTCAACCTTATCAAAGTCTTTAGAAAAGTCTAATGAAATTGCATCTATTTGCTGTTTGTTGTTAAGACAGTTATTAAAATCATTGAGAGTTGTTATAAGTTGAGTCTCACAACTCCTTCGCTGTCTAAAACCATGCTGGGCGTTATTTAAGAAGTCATATTTGTCAAGATGGTCCATTATGCTACTATATATTATGTGTTCAAGTAATTTTGCTGATATGGATGTAAGAGATACAGGTCTATAGTTCTCTGCTTTTGGTTTGTCACCCTTTTTGAATAAAGAAACAATGCTAGCATCTCGCTGCTCATTAGGTATTACTCCCTGGTCCAGTGAAGCTTGGAAAAGTAGTTGGTATACCTCAGTCAATTCATTGGCACATAATTTTAAGAGCTTGCCAGGAATGCCATCAGGACCAGTAGCTTTGTTTTCATTGATGTTGGTCAGTAACTTAAATACTCCTGCTTTGCTTACTTTGATATTTTGCATTTCAGAGAGTTTATCATCATCCTTTAGTCTAACGTTAATTAGAGGCTTGGGATTTGAGAAAACCGAACAAAACTGATTGTTTAGTAAATTTGCTTTCCCTTCAGGGTCCTGTATTAGGTTATTCTGGTTATTTCTCAGGTCTGGAATCCCAATGTTGTCCTGTCTCTTACTCCTTATGTAAGACCATAATTTCTTGTTTTGATGATCACCTTCTGAAATCATCGAATTTACATAATTGGAGTGAGCAAGCCTACATTCTCTCTGACACCTTCTCTTAATATGTTTTACCTAATCAGTAATCTTTCTGAATTAGGGTGTAGTTTCAATTTCTTAAAGAACCGATGTTTCCTTCTCAACAAACGTTTAGTTTTTGTATTAATCCATGGCTGGTGGTTCTTGCTTGAAGTTATTTTAGTTGGTATTTTGTCATCCATAATAAATTCCATGTTAGTTTTTATACACTTCCAAAGGTCATTGACATTATCTTTAACACTATGAGACCTCAGAAAAGACGACTGAAATCATGAGTATCCCTGCGTAATGTTGGTAAGTCTGCTTGGTTCCAGAGTCTGATGGTACGTTTGTTGACGTGTGTGTGTGTGTGTGTGTGTGTGTGTGTGTGTGTGTGTGTGTGTGTGTGTGTGTGTGTATGTATATATATGTATATATATATATATATATATATATATATATATATATATATGAGTGTGTGTGTGTAAATCTGTTTGTATGCATGCATGTGGTTGTGATTATATGTTTGAATGTGTCTCTGTGTTTTTCTTTTCGTTTTTTTTTCATTATGTTGTTTGTTTTTGTTTACGTGTGTACATATATATGAGTGTGTATGTTTGTAGATAGATAGGTAGGTAGATAGATTGATAGATAGAGATAGAGAGAGATAGATCGATAGGTGGATAGATAGATAGATAGATAGATAGATAGATAGATTGATTGATTGATTGATATCATGTGTGTATGTGTGTGTCCGAGTGTGTGTGTGAGCGCGCGCGCGCGCGCGTGTGTGTGTGTGTGTGTGTGTGTGTGTGTGTGCGTGCGTGCGTGCGTGCGTGCGTGCGTGCGTGCGTGCGTGCGTGTGCGTGTGTGTGTGTGTGTGTGGTGCACAGATCCTGATGAGCTCAGCCTTTGAGGAGGACCCTCACGCGCTGGACCGACGACCCAAGCTGTCCGAACTCAACGACATCTCTAGTAACGTGGTAGGTCACGTGGTTTCAGGAAACTGTCTGATTCGCTGATTTATGACCCAGTAGGTCACGTGCTTCAAGGTTCTGTCTGATTGGCTGATTTATAACCCAGTAGGTCACGTGCTTTAAGCGAACTGTCTGACTGGCTGATTTAAAACCCAGTAGGTCACATGCTTAAAGGGAACTGTCTAATTGGCTGATTTAAAACCCAGAATGTCACGTGTTTAAAGGGAACTGGCTGATTAGCTTATTTATTATCCAATACTCTGGCCTCATGGCATCAGTCCTCCGTTACTGGATCAGACTGAGTGGTAGTCGGTCGGTCAAGTCCTGTCAGTTGGTTGCTTGGTTAGTGGGTAAGTTAGTTATCTAGTAAGCTAGTTTAGCTTAGTTTACTTTATAAGGAAATCGGATTTCCTTTCACATACCAACCACATTGAGTTACCTGTAGTCGTTTCTGTTCGTCCCTGTGTTTTGTCTATAACTATATTCAAGATCGAAAAGTCTGTGCCAGTCTTGAATAAATGTTAATATGTATTTATCCATTTTCCCCAGTTGTTGTTGCTGTGTAAATTTAGTCAGGTACAGCGTATATGGGCAAGCTTGGAACATCCTTTTATGGGGAAGTCTTCTTGTGTGAACCTGTGTACTCTGTGTTGTCATTTCTGCTAGGCGATTTGGTGTCGTAAGCAGCATTCCTTTGGAGTTATGGGCCTGTAATTATTTCATCGTGAGAGCAAGAGCTACCCTACTTGTTTGTTTAGTTTGGTTTCGTTCGTTTCGTTTCGTTTCGTTTCGTTTCGTTTAGCTTAGTCAGTCCAGGCAGTCAGTTAGCTGGTCGGTTGGTTGGTTGGCTGGTTGGTTGGTTGGTTGGTCAGTGAGTCGGCTGGTTTGTTACTAAATCAGTTACTTTGTTGGTTGGCTGGCTGGCTGCGTTATTTGTTGGCAGGTTGTTCTGTTGTCGTTGTTGTTTAATATGTGACTGATAATATCTCTTTTTCAGGCATGTGGGTAACAGGTAGACACGTACTCAGTCAGTCAGTGCAAGTGAGATGCGTGATAAATCAGTTGGTTTCCCCTTTTTTGTCCTCCCAGTTCTTATAGACAGGGAGTACTTTACAATGGGAACGAAGAAATGCTATGTGTGTGTGTGTGTGTGTGTGTGTGTGTGCGTGCGTGCGTGCGTGCGTGTGTGTGTGTGTGTGTGTGTGTGTGGTGTGTGGTGGTGGTGTGTGTGTGTGTGTGTTGTTGTCTGTCTGTCTGTCTGTCTCTGTCTGTGGTCAAAATGTGTTCCCTGTCTGTCTGTCTGTCTGTCCGTTCGTGGTCAAAATGTGTTCCACTCGCTCCAGACAAAACTACGGGGCCGATCTTTTTGAAAACTTGTAGGTATGTTCATTATGGGTCACGGATGATGGCAGATGTTTTATTTTACCGTTATAGTCGTTACTAACGGCTACATAGGCCCATAACGGTTTTTCTTTTTTATGGAATATCTCAGAAAGTACTTGGCCGATCTTTCTGAAAATTTGTAGGTATGTTCATTTTGGGGCACGGATGATGCCCAATGTGTTATTTTACCGTTATAACCGTTACTAACGGCTATAACGGCCCATAACGGTTTTTCTTCTTTATGGAATATCTCAGAAAGTACTTGGCCGATCTTTCTGAAAATTTGTAGGTATGTTCATTTTGGGTCACGGATGATGCCCAATGTGTTATTTTACCGTTATAACCGTTACTAACGGCTATAACGGCCCATAACGGTTTTTCTTTTTATGGAATATCTCAGAAAGTACTTGGCCGATCTTTCTGAAAAATTTGTAGGTATGTTTCATTTTGGGTCACGGATGATGCCCGATGTGTTATTTTACCGTTATATCCGTTACTAACGGCTATGATTGTCCAAAACGGTTTTTCTTCTTGTGGAATATCTCAGAAAGTACTTGGCCGATCTTTCTGAAAATTTGTAGGTATGTTCATTATGGGTCACAGATGATGGCCGATGTTTACCAGAATAGCCGTTACTAACGGCTATAACGGCTTACTAACGGCTATAACGGCTTACAACGGTTTTTCCTCTTTATGGAAAATCTCACGCGTATTCAAGATAAACTGGGAGTACTTTTATATGCTTTGCATCTTGTTTTTTGTCGAGCGGATGTTTGGTTGATTGTTTGGTTCCTTGGCTGGTCACTTACGCAGTTGGCTCGTTGATTAGTGAGTGAGTGAGCGGGCGAGCGAGCGAGGGAACGAAGCAGTAAGTGAGAATTAAAAAAAAATGCACACATGTATGTGAGGCATAGTTCGTTTCATGTCTTATAGTGTGTGTCCACAGGCCCGTATATAGAGATGCATGCCAGAATGACGTAGATTTAACTAGTTTAAAAACATTTTTTTAAAAACACTCAACAACGTGGCACTGTTTCGGTTGAATTCTAAAACTTTCGTCAAGCATAAAAAAGAAGGACTCTCTCTCTCTCTCTCTCTCTCTCTCTCTCTCTCCTCTCTCTCTCTCTCTCTCTCTCTCTCTCTCTCTCTCTCTCTCTCTCCTCTCTGAACAGGTGGACTGGGTAAGCCTCTTCAAGTACATGTTCAACACGGACACCACACTGGTGACTGCAGACACGTACGTGGTTGTGTACGAACAAGAGTATATTCAGAACTTCACTCGTTGGATCACCGAACTGGACTCCTCCAATAGGTCACGGTAAGGAGGGAGGGAGGGAGGGAGGAGAGAGAGAGAGAGAGAGAGAGAGAGAGAGAGAGAGAGAGAGAGAGAGCTGAGGTATATGAAGGTACAAGTGAGACAGGTAGCGAAAAAAAACATGATCATTCACTTAACTGCCGTGGTAAAACAGTCATATGAACTTTAGAAAAGTGTTTAGACTCAGAATAATTCTGAGATTCTGAGTCTAAACACTTTTCTAATGTAGAATCCAGAATCCAGAAACCTATATTCCTATTTAGTCATATGAACTGTTTGTTCTTGTTGTTGATGTTGTCGATATTGTTGTCGTTGGTGTTGTTGCTTTGTTGTTGTTGCTGCTGCTGCTGCTGTTACTACTGCTACTGCTGCTGCTTCTGCTGCGACTGCTACTGTTGTTTTTGTTACTGTAATTGTTGTTGCTGCTGTTGTTGACACATTACATGTTGTTTTGATATCGAAGCAATCAAGATCGCAATTTTCACGTCTACATTCATTTCATTTAACGGCTCAGTTCGTCAAGGATGAAAGGAAGAGAGGGTCCTTTCTTTTTTTTTTTACTACATGTCAACCTCCCCCCCCCCCCCTTCCTTTTCTTCCCCACCCTTTCCAACCTGATAAAAAGGGAGAGGGATGAGCGAGAGGGACGGGGAGGGGAGGGGGGGGGGCAACATAGGACTGGAAAGAGTACGGTTGTGAGCACAGAATTGTTCCATGACTATCCACTTAGTGAGATCTGGTTCTCTGGGGAAGAGAAGAAACATGAGTACGGGGTGGCCTTCATCGTACGGAAGGAAATTGCAGGCAGTATCATCAGCTGCACACCCATTTCAAGCAGACTTATTTCCATCCGCATCTCTGCAAAACCTCATAACCTGACGATCATCCAGGCCTATGCTCCAGTGTCAGACCATGACGACGAGGAAATCGAGATGTTCTACGAACAGATTGACTCCATCACAGCAACAGTGCCAAAGAAAGATACGCTCATAATCCAGGGAGACTGGAATGCCAAGGTTGGCCCAGATGCTTACCAGGATTGGGCAGGAACAGCAGGAAAATTCGGCATTGGGGAAACCAACGACAGAGGCCTTAGACTGCTGGAGTTTGCCAAAAGCCATCGACTTACCATAGCCAACACTCTCCACCCTCACAAGCTGTCCAGAATCATAACCTGGCACTCACCAAATGGACAAGTTCACAACCAGGTAGACGTCATTCTGGCCCCTCAACTCTACAAGTCTAGCATCAACAAAGCCAAAACAAGAACATTCCCAGGCGCTGACAATGGCAGCGATCACGATCTTGTCCTGGCAACCTTCAAGCTCAAGCTGAGTTGTAAGCGTTGTCCAAAACAAAACCCGCATCCGCTTTGACCTAGAGAAGTTGAAGGACCCCGAAATTGCAGAGGTGTTCCAGGCTCAAGTAGGCGGGAAGTTTGCTGCCCTCAACTTAGTGGACAGCGATGTAGACACCCTTGCTAATAACATCAAAGAGGTGCTAACTACAACAGCTGAAGAAGTTGTGGAAAAGAAGCGAAAGAAGATCCAGCCTTGGGTTACAAACGAGGTCTTAGATCTATGTGACATGAGGCGGGAACTGAGAGGAAAGAAACACTCCAGCGACGAAGCCAGGATGCAGTACCAACAGGTGAACAGAGAAGTCAGGAAGAAGATGAAGACAGCTGAGGAAAATTGGATAGAGGAGCAGTGCGAAACAATCGAGAAAAGCATGGAAGCAGGGAACAGCAAAGAAGCATACAACACACTCAAGACCCTCAATAAGACTAACCAGACAAAATCAACGGTCATCGAAGATAAGGATGGCAAGCTACTGACAGAGAATGAAGAACTCCTGACGAGGTGGACAGAATACTGTGAGGACCTCTACAATTATCAGCTCAACCCAGACACATCCATTTTGCAGGACAACCAACGACCCGCAGACAGCGAGAACAGTCTTCAAGTACTTAAGGAGGAGGTTGAGGCCGCAATACAGAATCTGAAGCCAGGGAAATCCCCAGGAGTGGACAATGTCCCAGTTGAGCTTTTGAAATACGGAGGGAAAGAGACCACAGAGGCTCTAACAATGCTATGTCAGAAGATCTGGACAGAAAAGCAGTGGCCAACAGAGTGGACCCAGTCATTGGTGATTCCTTTACCCAAGAAGGGCAATCTCAAACAATGCCAAAACTACAGGACTATAAGTCTGATCAGCCACCTCAGCAAAGTCATGCTTCGCATCATCCTCAGCCAACTGAAATCCAAGGCTGAGGAACTGCTATCAGAAGAACAAGCAGGTTTTAGAAAAGGGCGGAGCACTGTGGAACAAATTTTTAACTGCGGAGTCCTGATTGAAAAGCATCTACAACACCAAAAAGACCTCTTCCACAACTTCATCGACTTTAAGAAGGCATTTGACCGGGTGTGGCACAACGCCTATGGCAGGTTCTCAGAGACTTCAACATTGATGAGAGGCTCGTCCAAGTCATCCAGGCCCTTTACGAACACTCCAGCAGCACAGTACTCCTCAACAGCCAGCAGGGCCAGTTCTTCCCAACCACAGTCGGAGTCAGGCAAGGGTGCCTACTATCTCCAGTCCTTTTTAACACCTTTCTGGAGAGAATCATGCAAGAGACCCTCGAAGAACATCACACCTCCATCAGCATTGGCGGCAGGCCAGTCTGCAACCTTCGTTTTGCAGACGACATCGACCTCATGGGGGCAGCAACACCGAGCTCCAGGATCTGACAAACAGACTTGTCACAAGAGCAAGTGCCTACGGCATGGAGGTCAGCACAGAGAAGTCAAAGGTCATGGTCAACAGCACGACTAACAGCAGCATGAATGGTGAGCCCCTGGAAGAAGCGACCAGCTTCAGGTACTTCGGAGCAACCCTGTCGAAAGATGGCACCTGCACAGCAGAAATCCGAATCAGGATCAACTCCGCATCAGCAGTGATGGCCAGACTGAACAGGGTGTGGAAGAGCAACATCATATTCCACACAAAATTCTGGCTCTACAAGTCACTAGTGGTCTCCATCCTGTTATATGGCTGCGAGACATGGACACTGATGGCCGAAACAGAAAGAAAAATCCAGGCGTTTGAGACCAGGTGCCTGAGGAAACTACTCCATATCTCCTACAAAGAACACAAGACCAATGATTATGTGCGGAACCTGGTCACCAACCTAGTCGGACCCCACGAACCACTTCTGGCAGCCGTCAAACGACGGAAGAAAAACTCAATGCTAATAGATCGTTTCGGTAACTCTTGATTTTTCTCTGTGTTGTTTGTTTATTCAGTTCATTGTCGATGTTGTCGACCTTTTCTTTTTTCCAGAAATGTTACCTTTAGACTGCGCTTACATTGCTAGAACCTAGGTCGGTGATGGTGACGAGAAGGAGGAGGAGGGTCGGAATACTGCCCACCTTTCCCCTCCTCCTCTTCACCCTGATCCACCACCACCCCTCCCTCCCGCTCCTACCCTCCCCTCCCCTTTCCGCCCTTCTCTCTAACCCGTGCGTTTACTCACAGCGTTCATTGTGGACAACAACATTGCTGAACAACTGCATGACTTTACTCACAGCGTTCATTGTCGACAACATCATTACTCACAGCGTTCATTGTCGACAACAACATTGCTGAACAACTGCATGACTTTACTCACAGCGTTCATTGTCGACAACATCATTACTCACAGCGTTCATTGTCGACAACATCATTACTCACAGCGTTCATTGTCGACAACATCATTACTCACAGCGTTCATTGTCGACAACAACATTGCTGAACAACTGCATGACATGATATGCTGCTGACATGTCCTATGCACACTCAGTATTCCTCTGCTCCTTCATTTGTTTAGAAACAACACACGATAATGCGTCTCCTGGAAACGTGCTTTCGATTTGTTTTAAAATTCTTTTTTTTTTGTTTTGTTTGTTTGTTTTTGTTTTTTTTGTTACTCTCAGAATCCTCAGAAAATACCGGTTGTGGAGGTCGTTTCAGAGTGAGGTGACTGCAGGTGGAGATTGAAACACATTTTAAAAGTGATTTAAAGTAATCCCGCCAGCTAACATGGACAAGCAAATTACAGGCCAATACACGACGCGTTTCGACCTCTTGGGTCTTCTTCAGGCAAGAGAAACAACACTCAGGACAATGAAAACGAAGAACGAGCTGTCACTTATCTTCTCAAATCCGGAGCAAGATGAGCGTTGAATGCCCATGAACGTTCATTGTCCTGAACATTGTTTCTCTTGCCGTAATAAGATCTAAGAGGTCGAAACGCGTCGTGTTTTGTCTTGTAATTTGTCTTCCGTGATAACTGGTGTATTCACCTTAAATTACTTTCAAAACTTACATGATATGGGGTCTTGCGAACAGACATTGGCACTGATTTATACATTCGTTTATTCATACGTTCAGAATCCTCAGCGACTATATTACATGACGTCTGTCGGACTTACCATTTCATTTATCCATGTATCCATTTATTCGTCTACTTACAGATTCAGGATTTCAACAGCTACGTGAGATGGAGCTCTGGTGAACACACACTTCCATTTGTTTATTCATTCATTTATTTATACACACCCAAACTTCAACAGTTACGTAATATGTGATGTTTCTTCGTGTAGTTGGCAAACTGCATGAGTTTGTAGATACATGTGCATCTCTTTCTGGATGTATTCCAGTTTGATTGACTGACTCATACACTAAGAACTATCAACGATACATAATATGGTAATCAGAGTTATAACTGCTTCTGCATGTATCCATATTCTCCTATTTCGTTCATCTGTTCAAACCCACAGAATCCTCAACAGCTACATGATATGGCGTTTGGCGGACACTTACTCTCACCACCTTTCGTGGGAATACCTTCACCCGTATTACGAGGCCCGGATGAACCGCTCCCAGACCGTGGAGGTTCCCCCTCCCTGGCTGTACTGTCTGAGGCAGCTGGACTATGCCATGGAAGACGCCATGGGGGCACTCTTCGTGCGGGACCACTTCTCTGAAACGAACCGTCAGACGGTGAGAGCTGGAGGGGGGGCGGGGGGGGGGGGTGATGCCATGGGTTGTTCATGGGAAGAGGGCGAGGGAGTGTGTATCGATGTTGTTGTTGCTGTTGCTTCTTCTTCTTTTTTTTTTTTTTCTTTGATATCTGCCCGCCTTCAACAAGCTGAAGATTCTGGCATCGAATCTGTTGTTGCTGTTGTTGTTGTTTGTTTATTTGTTTGTTGGTCGTTCGTTTGGTCGTTTATTTGCTTGCTTTGTCTCATTTCGTTCCATGTCGCTTGATGTCATGGCAGTGTTCTCACGCCGCACATTCCGGTTCCGCTCCCCCCCCCCCCCCCCCCACAGCATCCTCCTCCCTACACAGCCAAACCCAGGGTTGTCCGCTCTTCATCAGGAATCATGAATATCATGACACAATGCTAATATCATGACAAAATGCTAATGTCATGACATAATGCTGATATCATGACATAATGCTGATATCATGACATAATGCTAATATCAGACATAATGCTAATCTCATGACATAATGCTAATATCATGACATAATGATAACACATGACATAATGCTAATATCATGACATAATGCTAATAGCATGACATAACGCTAATATCATGGCATAATGCTAATATCAGCCATAATGCTAATATCATGACATAATGCTAATGTCATGACATAACGCTAATATCATGACATAATTATAACACATGACATAATACTAATATCATGACATAATGCTAATATCATGACATAATTATAACACATGACATAATGCTAATATCATGACATAATGCTAATAACATGGCATAATGCCAACACATGACATAATGCTAACACTTGACATA
Organism: Conus canariensis; assembly: GCA_033310375.1. Lineage (NCBI taxonomy): Eukaryota > Metazoa > Mollusca > Gastropoda > Neogastropoda > Conidae > Conus > Conus canariensis. The sequence continues at coordinate 3,371,363 of CM065737.1, forward strand.
ATGATAATATCATGACATAATGATAATATCATGACATAATGATGACACATGACATAATGCTAATATCATGACATATGCTAATAGCATGACATAATGCTAATATCATTGCATAATGCTAGTATCATGACAATGCTAATATCAGATATAATGCTAATATCATGACATAATGCTAATATCATGACACAATGCTAATATCATGACATAATGCTAATATCATGACATAATTATAGCACATGACATAATGCTAAATATGACATAATGCTAATATCATGGCATAATTATAACACATGACATAATGCTGACATCGTGACATAATGCTAATATCGTGACATAATGATAATATCATGGCATAATGCTAATATGACAATGATAATATCAGACATAATGCTAATATCATGACGTAATGATAACACATGACATAATGCTAATATCATGACATAATACTAATATCATGACATAATGCTGCCGTCAGGGCAACCCACCAGAGGAGACACTTCACTTCCTTCAAGTCACTTCGGCAGAGTTCGGGATGTCTGGTCCGATCCAAAAATACCAGGACACCACCAAATCACCCATCTCCCCCTCCCCACCCCCCTCCCCTTACTCTAACCCCGTACTAACTAACGGCAGTAATTACTTGGTCGGGAAGCTAGCGGAAGTGAGCGTTCGTCGCCGGAAAGAGCTACCACCCCGATCCAACAATATCTCGAGGGACAGGCGATTCTGATGATTTGACATGGTTGACCTTATTGTGAACGTGGAAGGGAAAATCGTAACAGGGGTCGCCTAAAAGCAAGGCATGGAGAGCCACACAGAATGAGTGGCATTTTCTATGTATATGACGACCAGTGAGCATGGTGATGATGAAGATGTTGCCATGGGGTTCTAATCTGGTCTAAGACTGTTTACATGACAGGGTTTTTAATTAATTAATAATGATTTCTTATATAGCGCTTAATCAAACGAATTTCTCTAAGCGCTTTACAAAGTCATACTACATTCACCCTTCTCATATACAATAATACACCTTACACCCAACTACAAATACTATTACTACAATAACTAACAAATCCTAATCCTACCAATGTGACATTCACTTATTCTTCAAATATCACTACAAAAACTTAATCCTATAACGTTCAATCATACAACAAATACATATAATAGAGAACATACACATACGCTACATTTGAAAAGGCTCAGACGGCTATGAGTTAGGTTGTACCCCCCCCCCCCCCCTCCCCACAGCATTGACTAATTATGAGAAAATAGATGGGTTTTAAGTTTAGACTTGAAAGAAGAGATAGAATCTGAATGTCTGAGACAGTGTGGCAGTCTGTTCCACGTCGCTGGAGTTCATCAGGGTTGCACTCTAAGTTTATTTTTCATCATATATCCCGAGGTCAGCCAGGCCCGAGAGATACAGATACCTGACTTGGTGGCTAGGAGACGCGTGGATGAAATTTTTCTGTATAAACCCAGTCACCGAGTCTGAGGTCATGGCATCATCAACTCTGATGAACTTTTCTGTATAAACCCAGTCATCGAGTCTGAGCTCATGGCATCATCAACTCTGATGAACTCTTCTGTATAAACCCAGTCATCGAGTCTGAGGTCATAGCATCATCAACTCTGATGAACTCTTCTGTATAAACCCAGTCATCGAGTCTGAGCTCAAGGCATCATCAACTCTGAACAGTAGACAGCCGGGACCAACAAAAATAAAATCTCACATCTGAGAATCGAACCCACATCTTTCCTATCCCCAAGCCTCTAACGCTAACCACCACACCACAGCAGCTGATGATGATAATAAGGACAGAGCTGCAGAGACAGTCTGGAGAAGTCTTGTCCGTGGTGGAGATCCTATGGACAATCCCCTGAAGTCGCTGACACGGAGGGTCGGACACAGAACGACCAGAGACACTGGTGTGAACGGGAGAAACTGGAGCTGTGTCACCCGCCAACAGAGCAGGGCCACTGTTAACCGCACAAAATGTCACGCACAAAATGTCACAGTGACATTTTGTGCAGTTATTCACTGCACAAATTGTCACAATTTGCACAAATTTGTACAAAATGTCACAATTGTGACAATTTGTGCATCCGTATGCCTTTTTTTAAATCACTGCTACACAAATTGTCACCACCTCTCTCTCTCTTATCTGTATGGGTGTGGGTGGGTGGGTGGATGGATGGGTGGATATACTCTATGATGTCCACGTGTTTTTTTGTTGTTGTTGTTGTTGTTTTGTTTTTTTGGGGGGGTTGCGTTTTTCAATTTGGCTTACAATTTATGATTTTCAGTTTTATATAATAATATATACTTTTAGTCTGTATTCACTGCACATGTTTACGAGGTGACAGCGCAGACAAGATGGCCCATGTTGGTCGTTGAGGCTAATAGAAACAACATGATTTGTCTTGATTCGCATGCTCATCTCTTTTGCACTTTGTTAGTTTTGAGCAGTTGTTCTCATATACATCCGTACTATGCATAGTATGTATGTAATTTTGACATGTGTTTATAATTGTCCATTTTTTCTTATACATGTTTTAGATACATTTTTGGCTGTTTTCTCCATTTAGAGAGCACAGGGATTTTCTTTATTCTTCTGGCAGGGGAGCAGGTCCTTCTTCTTCTTCTTCTTCTTCTTCTTCTTCTTCTTCTTCTTCTTCTTCTTCTTCTCTTTCCTCCATGTTTTTTGTATTCTTCTTCTTCACACACACACACACACACACACACACACACACACACACACACACACACACACACACACACACACCCGCTCGCTCGCTCTCTCTCTCTCTCTCTCTCTCTCTCTCTCTCTCTCTGGATTTATTATGTCATTATTTGTCTATGTTGTCTCTTGGTGTCTTTCCCTCTATCTCTTTTTTTGCTTGTTTTTACCTTCGGTTTATAAGGTGTATACACATTTTTATCGGTTTGTCTGTCTGTCTGTGGTTTCGTACACAACATCCCTCTGTTGCTTGTGGACGAAATTGCAGATATTTCATGGATAGGTTCCATATGACCATGGGGTGGTCGTAACGTGAAACATGCAATCCTTCGGTACACTTCAGTGATACACACCTACATGCACTCAGTTTGCACGCATACAAACACCCACACACACGCAAACAGACAGAGAATAATAATGATAGTAATATACTACACCATGTCCAAACATAGTATGGACGAAAGTATACTAACTGTAGTGCTTCTGGAAGAGAAAGGTTTTACACACACACACACACACACACACACACACACACACACACACACACACACACACACACACACACGAAACAAAAACAAAAACAAAAATAAAAACAACAAAAAACAAAACGGACTCGAACGAACAAACTTAATAGTCTGCTCGCTTTCTTGAAAGCGGTGGACTAACAAGACTGACAGAGGTTGTGACATTCTGTGCAAGAGTGAATTCGAAAATGGGGCACAGGTACACAAATTGTCACAACTGCGAGTTGTGACATTTTGTGCAGTCCTTCACTGCACAAAATGTACAAATGGCACAAAATGTCACATTGTGAATTTGTGCAATGGTGACATTTTGTGCGGTAACAGCCACACAGAGCTGCACAATGTGACACTTCTCCTCTCTCTCTCTCTCTCTCCTCTCTCTCTCTCTCTTCTCTCTCTCTGTCTCTCTCTCTGTCTCTCTCTGTCTCTCTCTCTGTCTTTCTGTCACTGTCTCTCTCTGTCTCTGTCTCTCTCTATATATATCTCTCTCTCTGTCTCTCTCTGTCTCTCTCTCTCTCTCTCTCTCTCTGTCTCTCTCTCTCTCTGTCTCTCTGTCTCTCTGTCTGTCTGTCTTCTCTCTCTCTCTCTCTCTCTCTCTCTCTCTCTCTCTCTCTCTCTCTCTCTGTCTCTCTGAAGTGCTAGATCGTCATCGGTGGCCACAGCA
>CM065737.1:3380291-3385291 GCA_033310375.1 Conus canariensis
TGTACTGTATTGCTCTTTACGCTTTCCACTTCTGTACTGTATTGCTCTTTACGCTTTCCACTTCTGTACTGTATTGCACTGTACGCTTTCCACTTCCGTACTGTATTGCACTGTACGCTTTCCAATTCTGCACTGTATTGCACTGTACGCTTTCCACTTCCGTACTGTATTGCACTGTACGCTTTCCACTTCCATACTGTATTGCACTGTACGCTTTCCAATTCTGCACTGTATTGCACTGTATGCTTTCCACTTATGTACTGTATTGCACTGTACGCTTTCTACTTCTGTACTGTATTGCCCTGTAAGCTTTCCATTTCTGTATTGTATTGCACTGTACGCTTTCTACTTCTGTATTGCCCTGTACGCTTTCCATTTCTGTACTGTATTGCACTGTACGCTTTCCATTTCTGGATTGCACTATACACTTTCCATTTCTGTAGTGTATTGCACTGTACGCTTTCCATTTCTGTACTGCATTGCACAGTACATTTTCCACTTCCGTACTGTATTGCACTGTGCGCAACTTCCTTCTTCTATACTGTATTTTGCACTGAATGTTACTCCTCTGCACTGCATGGCACTGTACGCGACTTTTCTCTCCTGTACTGTATTGTATGCATTGCGCTTTCTCTCCTGTACTGTATTGCATGCATTGCACTCTGAGTTTCTTTCTACTTTTCTCTCCTGTACTGTATTGTATGCATTGCACTCTGAGTTTCTTTCTACTTTTCTCTCCTGTACTGTATTGTATGCATTGCACTCTGAGTTTCTTTCTACTTTTCTCTCCTGTACTGTATTGTGTGCATTGCACTCTGAGTTTCTTTCTACTTTTCTCTCCTGTACTGTATTGCATGCATTGCACTCTGAGTTTCTTTCTACTTTTCTCTCCTGTACTGTATTGTATGCATTGCACTTTCTCTCCTGTACTGTATTGTATGCATTGCACTCTGAGTTTCTTTCTACTTTTCTCTCCTGTACTGTATTGTATGCATTGCACTTTCTCTCCTGTACTGTATTGTATGCATTGCACTCTGAGTTTCTTTCTACTTTTCTCTCCTGTACTGTATTGCATGCATTGCACTCTGAGTTTCTTTCTACGTCCCTCATCAGTATTGTTCTGTATTCCACTGAACGTAAGTTTCCTTTTCTTCACTGTCCTTTACACTTCACTGTTTCTTCCTTCCCTCACTGTGCTATACCCTTCACTGTAGCTACCTTCCCTCATCTGATCTGCACTGTGCTATACACTTCACTGTTTCTTCCTTCCCTCACTGTGCTATACCCTTCACTGTAGCTACCTTCCCTCATCTGATCTGCACTGTGCTATACACTTCACTGTAGCTACCTTCCCTCATCTCTTCTGCACTGTGCATTACATTTCACTGTAGCTACCTTCCCTCATCTGATCTGCACTGTGCTATACACTTCACTGTAGCTACCTTCCCTCATCTGATCTGCACTGTGCTATACCCTTCACTGTAGCTACCTTCCCTCATCTGATCTGCACTGTGCTACACATTTCACTGTAGCCACCTTCCCTCATCTGTTCTGCACTGTGATATACACTGTAGCTACCCTCCATCATCTGTTCTGCACTGTGCTATACACTGTAGCTACCTTTCCTCATCTGTTCTGCACTGTGCTATACACTTCACTATAGCTACCTTCCCTCATCTGTTCTGCACTGTGCTATACACTGTAGCTACCTTCCCTCATCTGTTCTTCACTGTGCTGTACACTTCACTGTAGCTACCCTCCCTCATCTGTTCTGCACTGTGCTATACACTGTAGCTACCTTCCCTCATCTGTTCTGCACTGTGCTATACACTTCACTGCAGCTGCCTTCCCTCATCTGTTCTTCACTGTGCTATACACTGTAGCTACCTTCACTCATCTGTTCTGCACTGTGCTGTACACTTCACTGTAGCTACCTTCCCTCATCTGTTCTGAACTGTGCTATACACTGTAGCTACCTTCCCTCATCTGTTCTGCACTGTGTTATACACTGTAGCTACCTTCCCTCATCTTTTCTGCACTGTGCTATACACTTCACTGTAGCTACCTTCCCTCATCTGTTCTGCACTGTGCTATACCCTTCACTGTAGCCACCATCCCTCATCTGTTATACACTGTGCTATACACTGTAGCTACCTTCACTCATCTGTTCTGCACTGTGCTGTACCCTTCACTGTAACTACCTTCCCTCATTTGTTCTTCACTGTGCTATACACTTCACTGTAGCTATCTTCCCTCATCTGTTCTGCACTGTGTTATACACTGTAGCTACCTTCCCTCATCTCTTCTGCACTGTGGTATACACTGTAGATACCTTCCCTCATCTGTTCTGCACTGTGCTATACATTGTACCTTCCCTCATCTGCTCCGCACTGTGCTATACACTTCACTGTAGCTACCTTCCCTCATCTGTTCTGCACTGTGATATACACTTCACTGTAGCTACCTTCCCTCATCTGTTCTGCACTGTGCTATACACTTCACTGTAGCTACCTTCCCTCATCTGTTCTGCACTGCGGTATACACTGTAGCTACCTACCCTCATCTGTTCTGCACTGTGCTATACACTGTAGCTACCTTCCCTCATCTTTTCTGCACTGTGCTATACACTTCACTGTAGCTACCTTTCGTCATCTGTTCTGCACTGTGCTATACACTTCACTGTAGCTACCTTCCCTCATCTGTTCTGCACTGTGGTATACACTTCACTGTAGCTACCTTCGCTCATCTGTTCTGCACTGTGCTATACACTGTAGCTACCTTCCCTCATCTGTTCTGCACTGTGATATACACTGTAGCTACCTTCCCTCATCTGTTCTGCACTGTGCTATACACTGTAGCTACCTTCCCTCATCTGTTCTGCACTGTGCTATACATTTCACTGTAGCTACCCTCCCTCATCTGTTCTGCACTGTGCTATACCCTTCACTGTAGCTACCTTCCCTCATCTGTTCTGCACTGTGCTATACATTGTACCTACCTTCCCTCATCTGTTCTGCACTGTGCTACACACTGTAGCTACCTTCCCTCATCTATTCTGCACTGTGCTATACCCTTCACTGTAGCTACGTTCCCTCGTATTTTCTGCACTGTGCTATACACTGTAGCTACCTTCCCTCATCTGTTCTTCACTGTGCTATACCCTTCACTGAAGCTACCTTCCCTCATCTGTTCTGCACTGTGCTATACCCTTCACTGAAGCTACCTTCCCTCATCTGTTCTGCACTGTGCTATACACTGTAGCTACCTTCCCTCGTATTTTCTGCACTGTGCTATACACTGTAGCTACCTTCCCTCATCTGTTCTTCACTGTGCTATACCCTTCACTGTAGCTACCTTCCCTAATCTATTCTGCACTGTTCTATACCCTTCACTGTAGCTACCTTCCCTCATCTGTTCTGCACTGTGCTATACCCTTCACTGTAGCTATCTTCCCTCATCTATTCTGCACTGTTCTATACCCTTCACTGTAGCTACCTTTCCTCATCTGTTCTGCACTGTGCTATACCCTTCACTGTAGCTACCTTCCCTCATCTGTTCTGCACTGTGCTATACACTGTAGCTATCTTCCCTCATCTGTTCTTCACTGTGCTATACCCTTCACTGTAGCTATCTTCCCTCATCTGATCTGCGCTGTGCTATACACTGTAGCTACCCTCCCTCATCTGTTCTGCACTGTAACTTTTCTGTTCGTCGCCAGTTAACCGTCAAAGCAGATGACTACTTCGCCAGCGTCATCTCCATCCGCGCCCACTACCGCTACCTGTGGATCGAGTGGTTCAAGAAGCCGAACGACCACAGCGTGTGGGTGTACCCCCCGTACCACATGGTAGTGGAGTACTACAGCCCCTGGAAGGAGCTGATCATACCGGCAGGTGTGCTGCAGTTCCCCATCTTTGACCACAGCAGCCCCGCCTACATGAACTTCGGTTCCTTGGGTTCCATTGTGGGCATGGAGCTCACGCATGCCGTGGACGAGTTCGGTGGGTCGTAGTTCTAGACTCCTCCTCTTTCTCCTCCTCCTCATCCTCTTCTTCCTCCTCCTCCTCCTCTTCCTCCTCCTGCTCCTCCTCCTCCTCTATCTTCTCCTGCTTCTTCTAGAGAAGGAGGAGAAGATGGAGGAGGAGGTGGAGGTGGATTTCACTCTAGTGTTGTTGTGGTTGTCGTGGCCTCTCTAAGCTCAGGAGGAGGTTATGTTTTCATCCGCGTCAGAGAATGTTGTTGGTATGTTGGTTTGCATGTTTGTCATTGTTGGTAGGCTGGTTTGCATGTTTGTCTTTGTTGGTATGTTGGTTTGCATGTTTGTCTTTGTTGGTATGTTGGTTTACATGTTTGTCTTTGTTGGTAGGTTGGTTTGCATGTTTGTCTTTGTTGGTAGGTTGGTTTGCATGTTTGTCTTTGTTGGTATGTTGGTTTGCATGTTTGGCTTGTTTGGTTTGTTGGTTTGCATGTTTGTCTTTGTTGGTAGGCTGGTTTGCATGTTTGTCTTCGTTGGTAGGCAGGTTTGCATGTTTGTCTTTGTTGGTAGGTTGGTTTGCATGTTTGTCTTTGTTGGTAGGCTGGTTTGCATGTGTTTGTCTTTGTTGGTATGTTGGTTTGCATGTTTGTCTTTGTTGGTAGGTTGGTTTGCATGTTTGTCTTTGTTGGTATGTTGGTTTGCATGTTTGTCTTTGTTGGTATGTTGGTTTGCATGTTTGTCTTTGTTGGTATGTTGGTTTGCATGTTTGTCTTTGTTGGTTTGCATGTTTGTCTTTGTTGGTATGTTGGTTTGCATGTTTGTCTTTGTTTGGTATGTTGGTTTACATGTTTGTCTTTGTTGTTATGTTGGTTTGCATGTTTGTCTTTGTTGGTATGTTGGTTTGCATGTTTGTTGGTATACTGGTTTGCATGTTTGTCTTTGTTGGTATGTTGGTTTACTTGTTTGTTTTTGTTGTTATGTTGGTTTACATGTTTGTCTTTGTTGGTATGTTGGTTTACATTTT
>CM065737.1:3395291-3397791 GCA_033310375.1 Conus canariensis
CCACGCACACACATGGGCCCATGCCCACACATCATACACACTTGTGTACATCCACTACACACACAAAACAAACAAACAAACAAAAAAAATGGTAGGTAGGCACTCAAGGTCTGACCAGTGCGTTGGGCTAATGCGTAGGTCAGACATCCGCTGAGTCGTAGCCACGAGACCCTCTTCTTCAGTTGTCTCATCTTTGTTGTTAATTCGTTTATCCATCAGCTTCAAATCATGCGTAGTGTGGTCTCAAAACTTAGCGGATGTGGTGTAGCGTATATGGACTAGACCGCACGCAGTGACGCCTTCTTGATGAAACTGAAACTGAAACTGAAGTAAATGACTCACCTTTCAGCGTGTCTGTATTGTTCTCTAGCTTCGAGTTGTAGTTGTCCCGCCAGTAACTGGTGCGCTTACGCCTTTTCAGAGCGCACCTGCTCCCGAGTTTTCCTACCCTTTGACTCGTTATGCCATCATTCAAAGCTGCTCTATCTCACGTTCCAGAGTCAACGGTGCCTTGGCCCAGCTGCAGGAGTTTCAGGACGCCTTCAGCTGTCCACATAACTCCAGCATGGTGGCCAGCAAACGATGCAGCCTGTACTGAGCATGCGCGCGCCTGTCTCCTCAGTAACTTGTCCGAGCTGCTGGGCACGTGACGAGGAAGTCCTTACCGGAAACGACGAGTCCTAACACTGAACGGATTGGTGGAGTGAAATCGCCTAACATTGTGAAGGGAAAAGAAAATTCAAACTGCTTTTCAATTTTCGAGAGTAATTTTACAGCGACCCCCCCCCCCCCCCCCCCCAGCCAACTTACAAACAAGTCTTCGAATAAAATTAAGGCAGCATCCCAAAAATCCTAGACATTTGTGACCTATCTTAAGCTGAAAACTCAAAATCTAGAAATCAAAACCTGGGTTCGGAGCTAAAAATGGAAACCGAGTGAATGATTAATTGATGGATTTCTTGACTGAATTGTCCAAACGTGTATATTTGTTGCTGTTGTTTTATTAATGGTGATGCAGTTAACTGGGATAGAATGCAATTCGGAAAAGGGAATAGTGGGAGGGGATGGATTAAGGGGAGAATAAAGATAGCAATAATATACGTGTGTGTGTGTGTGTGTGTGTGTGTGTGTGTGGTGTGTGTGTGTGTGTGTGTGTGTGTGTGTGTTTGGAACACTGCGCTTCTTCAGCTCCGTTCCTGACATTATACAATTTTCGACCCCATCTCTGCAAAATCCGGGTGCTAAGACGTAAAGTCCCGAGTACAAGATTTTACCGAGAAAATAATCCGTCTGCTTCCATGGCCAGCACTTTCTCACCCAAAGTCAGTCTGGTGTCGCTTTAGCTGCGATCCGGATTTTCAAGTGACCTTCGGTTCACCTTGACTTAGGTTCAAGGACATGAAGCACAAGACTTTTTCTCATGTGGGCGTCTCCTGCGCCCACCATCAGAGGACCCTTTAGGATTGAAATTTTCAAAAATGATCGGTTTTCGTGATTCTGTAAGATTGGGATAATGCTGCATATTTGTCCGTTTTTGTTTTTGTTTTTTTTTACGATTCCTTGGTCAATTATGGAAAGATTCATCTTTTGGTGTACGTTAATTATCATTATTATGGGAAAAGAATTCCAACTTTTGGCGTCTGTATATTACCCTTGTTGTTATTATTATTGTCATTATTATTATTATTATTATTATTATTATTATACTGTTGTTGTTGTTGTTATTTTATTATTATCATTATTGATTGTACAATAACTGACAGTTGAAATCCAGTGATATTTGACAACATTATAGAGGATATCACGAAGGAAGCCATTCCACGTTGACCAAACCTTAAACTACGGGATGCCAGTCCAGGTCACAATGGGTGATACATGTGTATTATAGGAACGAGGTTTTTTTTTGTTTGTTTGTTTGTTTACCGTAGCATGACTATCCTGTTTATTCCACCATATATTCAGTGCTTTTCAATGGTTACAAGCGTGTTTTACTATTTTGTTGTGTGTGTTGTTTTTTTCACAAGGGAGAACGAGGTCCCCTGCCAGTGCTGTTTGGTTCCTTTTCGCCTGTAATCAGTTGCCTCAGAAACCTGTCATTGAAGACCGCACAGTTGTGGAGAAGAGGTTAGGGCCTATAGTGCCTATTCAAGAAAGACATCTTTTGTAAGATGGGGGAGATGTAAATGGTACAAACGTGAATAAGAAAGGCAACATTTTTGCTGCCTGGGTGAAACGATAATATTTTTTTCCTCTTCCTTTTCTTCTTTTCCACCTCTTCTTCTTCTACTTCTTCTTCTTCTTCTTCTCGTCCTCCTCCCTTAACTCCGTGGACAGTCATTGGCACACCACATTGAAGAACAATTCACCAGATTATTCCCACAGGTCTGTCGGTTTCGCGCCAAAACTTAAATCTCTGCCAATCTTTTCCCTGTCAGTTCTGTAATATTGTGAGTCCTTTGTTGTTGTTGTTGTTGTTGTTGTTGCTTGTGTCCTCCTTCGT
>CM065737.1:3407791-3410291 GCA_033310375.1 Conus canariensis
AAAGAAACCGACATCGAGACATGTTCTTAAGTTTACTTTAAACGTTTAATGTAAATCTCTTTATACTGTTCGAATTGTTCTAGGTAGTGTCGCTCAAAATCGCTGTTGATATCTTGCGGTGACTTCGTAATCGAAAGAAAATCGTCGATTGATCTCATGAGAGCATTTCCGCCTAAAAGATCGTGACACTGCCGCCGTTGTTCAGACTAGCATTGGAACCCTTTGTGTCTCAGGTGTAACTGAGGACATCATTCAACTTCAATGTGGTCAAGCTGGAAGAAGTGTGTCCTGCTGTCTGTTTCTGAGTTCCTCTCTCTCTCTCTCTCTCTCTCTCTCTCTCTCTCTCTCTCTCTCTCCTCTCTCTCTCTCTCTATCGCCAAGTTGCTGCTGACCAACAAGTGTGCGAAGTGGGTTTTGTGGCCAAATCCAGAAGAAGTTTACAAAATTGGGTGAATCATGGACCCAGATATACAATCTAGATTCATGAATAAAAGTGACAGAGATAATATCAAACAAACATACACACACACAGAGGGAGAAGAAGTGTAAACAATGTAGTTTACGATTTCGCTTCCTTTCGTTTAAAAACTAGTTAATCTTCAATACAAATAAGATAAACGTTACCTTAAAGACAGAAAGGTCAAAATTGAATTTGTTCCGGTTCTGTTCAGCTATATTTTTTTCCCAATGCACCCAAAATATTGACGTCACATGATCGATCACACAGACGCTGCAACGTTCTCATTGTTGACGGCCATGCGGTGAGTACCGTTTTGTGTATTTTTGAAGTGGGTTGTAGTGATGTCTACAGAAGACATGCGCATCGAAAGTTTACCTGTCTCTTTTGTATTGTGTTTTAAACAAACGTTACTTTGCTCTTTGTTTTTGTTTGTTTATTTGTCTTAGGCTTCTGTGTTCGATAGTCATGGCATCATCATCACTGATCACATCATGTTTCTGTTTTACACACACACCCTTCCATCTCCCACCCCCCGCCTCCTCAGCTTCCATGGCCGCTCCATACTTGATTAAGATTCATGGAAACCAACACTCTCAAAATGGAGTATGCCCCAGTGTCCATCCAATACCCGATCTTCATGTGTTCTGTGAAGTCTAATGTTAACCACCTTACACAGAGGGCCTAAAACTCATGTTAGGTGGAATCCGTTGAAAGTCGTAATAGAGAACAGAAATTTTATACCTAGCAAAAGCAAATTTCTGGTTCTGAAATAAATGGATGCTTATAGATTTTTTTTCTGGAGCTAGACGATTGCTTTTACATCCGTTCCTAATTTCTTTACGGTTTGTGTGTGTAACGAAGAGAGAGAGGAGGGGAGGGGTACTATGATATACAAAGAAGGGTCTTTTAAGATTGGGGCTGACATTTATGATTGGTGATGACAGTGATCCTATACCCTGTTCCCTTCTGGCCCTGACATTACTGGCAGGCCACTACCTTTTATGAGATACCCCTGCGTCAACCAGTTTTGAGAGATACGGACACCTGCAGAGTTGGTCAGTTGATTTGAGCAACTCTGTCACAGCCTCATGGATTTCGTGGGTACGGACACCTGCAGAGTTGGTCAGTTGATTTGAGCACTCTGTCACAGCCTCATGGATTTCGTGGGTTAAACTCACTGTGTCTGTCACAGCCTCATGGATTTCGTGGGTTAAACTCCACTGTGTCTGTCACAGCCTCATGGATTTCGTGGGTTAAACTCCACTGTGTCTGTCACAGCCTCATGGATTTCGTGGGTTAAACTCCACTGTGTCTGTCACAGCCTCATGGATTTCGTGGGTTAAACTCCACTGTGTCTGTCACAGCCTCATGGATTTCGTGGGTTAAACTCGACTGTGTCTGCCCATTGGGGCCCATAGCATCCTGAGCTCTGTGCAGGAGCCGAAAGTCTCCACCACCACCCACCCCCTCCCATAAAAAGCATCAACAAATGCTGCTGATGGGATTCGAAGCCCTGACCTCCCAGCCCGTCGTCCTGAGATACTAACCACTGTACCACGGCCAGTGGTCTTTGGTTTCTTTGAACACGCTCCCACTCGTGCGTATCATGGGCAACCCACCTCTCTAATCTGACACTCAAGGAGATAGAAAGCGATACACCTGAAGGTGCGCGTGGGACCAAGAGACGTACTGTTCTCAACGCCCGAGCCAACCAGCCGGCACCAATCCTTGGAAGCCTGCATGGTGTTCACCTAGGGCGCAGGCATGCACAGGGCATTCCATTAAGACGTCAAGGCACATAGTTGCTCCCTGGCAGATGCCATTGTGTAATGGCCACTGGACGTGGCACGACAAAACCTCCACGGGAGCGTCCCCATGGGTGTACCACCCCATATTCTTGACTGCAGACCCTACCGGCGAAAGACGTCACCGTCATGCAACTGCCGTGTGCATCCCGCAGCCTCACTCGTTGCTGTTCTACTGACAGGTGAAGACAGTACACGGCCAGTCTTTCGTCACAGGAGGTATTACGTGCCCTCT
>CM065737.1:3415291-3417791 GCA_033310375.1 Conus canariensis
GATGGATAGATAGATAGATAGTTGGATGGGTGGATGAATGGATGGATAGATAGATGGATAGTTGGATGGATGGATGAATGAATAGATAGATTAGAGCAATGATTATTGATTGATAGATAGATAGTTGGATGGATGGATGGATACATGGATAGATAGAGGAATTGTTATAGATAGTAATAGATGGACAGACAAACAGACAGATAATCAGAAAGAATGGATAGACAGACGGCACACAGATAGATAACTAGATAGATAGATAGACAGATCGACAATCAGTTAGTATAGACAGATAGACGGACTGACAGGAATGACAGATTGACATGATAGATAGATAGATGGATAGATAGATAGATAGGCATAGAGACATACAGACAGAGACAGGAAGATTAGAGATCATTACGGCGTCATTTGGTCAGGCCCGAAAGATATCAGGCACCTGTCAGTTGTTGGTCAGAATAATGCCGAAACCTTACCCAGACACGTCCAGTGGGTGGCATTTAACTGTATGGTTCAGTCTTTTGGCTGGTCTGTTGGTTGATAGTGGGGGCAGTGATGATAGTGTTTCTTGTTTTTTGTTGTTGTGGCTGTTGTTGTGGGGGGCTGTTATTGCTCCTGTTGTTATTTGTTTTGGTTGTTGTTGCTGCTGCCGTTGTTTTGATGTCGTTTTCGGAGTTTGGTTATTTTTGTTCTAAGTCGTTTGGGGGTTGATGTTGTTCTTTGTTGTTTGGGTTGTTGTTATAACTGTTGTTTCGATGTTCTTGTTGTTGCTTTTGCTTGGGCTTGTTGATATCGTCTTGGGTTTGTTCTTGTTTTGTTTTAAATTGTTCGTGTTGCTGTTGTTTTGGGTTGATGTTGTCACTGTTGTCTGGGGGTTGTTGTTGCTGCTGTGTTGTTTCGTGGGTTTTGGGCTGTTGTTTGGGGTTGTTTTGTTGTTTCGGATTGTTTTTGTCGTTGTTTGGGAATTGTTGTTTGCTTTAGAGGTGTTATTGTTTTGGGTCGTTGTGTTGTTATTGTTGTTTTGGCGTTTGTTGTTTCTGTTGTTTATGGATATTACTGTTTTTTGAGGTTGTTGTTGTTGTTGTCATCGTCGTCGTCATCTTTTTGTTGTTATTGTTGTTGTTGTTGTGTTTGGCGGTTGTTTCTTGTTGCTTTGTGTTGTGTTGTCGTTGTTTGTCGTTTTTACGTTCTTGTGGCTTTTACTTTATTTGGAGGTTGTTGTTCTTAGTTAGGATTACTATTGTTGTTGTTATTGTTGTTTTGCAGTTGTTTTAGGTGTTGCTTTGCGGATGTTTTTATTGCTGTTTTGTTTTGGGATAGTTTTTTGATTTCATTGTATTGGAATTGTTGTTATTGCTGTCGTTCCGGGGTTCTTGGTGATGTTTTTGGGGCCGTTGTGGTTTGCTATGGTTTTGGACTGCTGTTGTTGCTATTGCTTAGCAATCGTTGTTGCATGTAGTTTGGGGGTTGTTGTGGTTGTTGTTTTAACGGAATTGATTTTGCTGTTTTTTTGGGGGGAGTGGGTGTTGTGGCTGTTATTGTTTTGGAATTCTTGATGTTGCTGTTGTTTTGGAGGTTGCTGGTATTGTTTTCGGAAAAGATGGGGTGTTATGGTTGTTTTATTTTTGAATTCTTGGTGTTTGCTGTGTCTTGGGGTTGTTGTCATTGCTATTGTTCGGAGGTAGGTTGCTGTTGTTTTGGAACTGTCGTTGCTGTAGGGATGGGGGGGGGGGTGTTGGTGGTGGTGTTTTTGTTGCTGTTGCTGTTGTTGTTGTTGTTGTTGTTGTTGTTGTTGTTGTTGAGGGTTGCCGCTGTTGTTGCTGTTGTTTGCTGCCCAAAGCGGTCGTGCTCTCTCAGGGGCAATACACCCACACCCCTATTCACAGCCACGTCCAGGCTTTGTCCTGTCACAGCCTCAATGCGGCAGTCCTGCAGTAGCAATCACCATCCCACCGTCACGAGGCAACCCACCAAGGATACCCCGCACTGCTGCTGAGTGATTTCGGTTAGGGTCAGTACCACATGGTGCCTGTTCTGGTCCTTAATATGCTGAACACCACAGACTTCGCTCTAAACAGACGACGATGATTGATCAGTCACAAAGCGAGCTGAATGAAGACACCCCCCCCCCCCTCCCTCCGGAGGGCGCCACCACGTCCGTCCAGCGATATTCCCCATGAACTGACCACACCCGACGTCTGTGACACGAACTGACCATAGGGATGGACAGCGGAGAAGGAATCGGAACTGGGGCCATCAGGAGACCAGGGCATGAACGACCTCAGAATCTCAGACTTTTTTGTTTCAAGACAGCAGCAATTGTGCTCCGAGTTCCAGTTGGGTCTTAGGACACATGACAGGGCAACACATAGCATGCAGGGAACGAGAGAGACAGAGGGGGAGGGAGGGACGGACGGACGGACGGAAAAGGAGAGAGAGAGAGTGAGAGACTGCAGACTGAGGGGTGTCAGAATGGGAAGCATATAGCCAAGCACACGAAGAG
>CM065737.1:3422791-3437791 GCA_033310375.1 Conus canariensis
TCATCTGTCACACAACTTTTCATCGGTCACACAACTTTTCATCTGTCACACAGCTCTTCATCTGTCACACAACTTTTCACCTGTCACACAACTTTTCATCTGTCACACAGTTCTTCATCTGTCACACAGCTCTTCATCTGTCACACAACTTTTCATCTCCCATCGATCACACAACTTTTCATCGGTCACTTAACTTTTCATCGGTCACACAACTTTTCATCTGTCACACAGCTTTTCATCAGTCACACAGCTTTTCATCTGTCACACAGCTCTTCATCTGTCACACAGCTCTTCATCTGTCACACAACTTTTCATCTGTCACACAGCTCTTCATCTGTCACACAACTTTTCATCTGTCACACAGCTCTTCATCTGCCACGCAACCTTTCATCGGTCACACAACCCTCCATCTATCATACAACCCTCCATCTGCCACAACCCTTCATCAGTCATACAACCCTCCATCTGCCACAACCCTTCATCAGTCATACAACCCTCCATCTGTCACACAACCCTTCATCAGTCACAACCCTCCATCTGTCACAACCCTTCATCTGTCATACAACCCTTCATCTATCATACAACCCTCCATCAGTCACAACCCTTCATCTGTCATACAACCCTCCATCCGTCATAACCATTCATCTGTCATATAACCCTCCATCAGTCACAACCCTTCATCAGTCATACAACCCTCCATCAGTCATAACCCTTCATCTGTCATAAACCCTTCATCAGTCATACAACCCTCCATCTGTCACATAACCCTCCATCACTCACAACCCTTCATCTGTCATACAACCCTCCATCTGTCACAACCCTCCATCAGTCATACAACCCTTCATCAGTCATAACTCTTCATCTGACATACAACCCTCCATCAGTCATAACCCTTCATCAGTCATACAACCATTCATCAGTCACACAACCCTTCATCAGTCATACAACCATTCATCAGTCTCACAACCCTCCATCAGTCATACAACCCTTCATCACTCATACAACCCTCCATCAGTCATACAACCCTTCATCACTCATACAACCCTTCATCAGTCACATAACCCTTCACCTGTCATACAACCCTCCATCAGTCATACAACCATTCATCAATCCCACAACCCTCCATCAGTCATACAATCCTTCATCACTCATACAACCCTCCATCAGTCACACAACCCTCCATCAGTCACACAACCCTCCATCAGTCACAACCCTCCATCAGTCACACAACCCTCCATCTGTCATACAACCCTCCATCTGTCATACAACCCTCCATCAGTCACACAACCCTCCATCTGTCACACAACCCTCCATCAGTCACACAACCCTCCATCACTCATACAACCCTTCATCTGTCACACAACCCTCCATCAGTCATACAACCCTCCATCAGTCAGACAACCCTCCATCAGTCACACAACCCTCCATCACTCATACAACCCTTCATCAGTCAGACAACCCTCCATCAGTCACACAACCCTCCATCACTCATACAACCCTCCATCAGTCAGACAACCCTCCATCAGTCACACAACCCTCCATCACTCATACAACCCTTCATCTGTCACACAACCCTCCATCAGTCATACAACCCTCCATCAGTCAGACAACCCTCCATCAGTCACACAACCCTCCATCAGTCATGCAACCCTTCATCAGTCACAACCCTCCATCAGTCACACAACCCTTCATCTGTCACACAACCCTCTATCTGTCATACAACCCTCCATCAGTCACACAACCCTCCATCTGTCACAACCCTCCATCAGTCACACAACCCTCCATCTGTCACACAACCCTCCATCAGTCACACAACCCTGCATCAGTCACACAACCCTTCATCAGTCACAACCCTCCATCAGTCACACAACCCTCCATCTGTCACACAACCCTCCATCTGTCATACAACCCTCCATCAGTCACACAACCCTCCATCTGTCACACAACCCTCCATCAGTCACACAACCCTCCATCTGTCAGACAACCCTCCATCAGTCACACAACCCTTCATCTGTCACACAACCCTTCATCTGTCACACAACCCTCCATCAGTCACACAACTCTCCATCTGTCACACAACCCTCCATCAGTCATACAACCCTCCATCAGTCACACAACCCTTCATCTGTCACACAACCCTCCATCAGCCATACAACCCTTCATCAGTCACAACCCTCCATCTGTCACTCAACCCTCCATCAGTCACACAACCCTCCATCAGTCACACAACCTTTCAGTTGTAGAACAGCTCTTCATCGTCAGACAGCCATTCATCTGTTACATCTGTTTATGTGTGTATTTGTGTCTGCATGTGCGTGTGTGTGCAATCGCACACGCATTTAAGTGTGAGTGTGTGTGTGTGTGTGTGTGTGTGTGTGTGTGTGTGTGTGTGTGTGTGTGTGTGTGTGTGTGGATGCGTGCGCGCGCTCGCTGAATTGTACACTGTTAACTGTCAGAAGCAAAACGATGTTTTAAAACAGACGAACAGAACCCGGGAACCACGTGAGCGAACGCGCCTCTAACAATGCGCCGTCGACGTTTCGAAACTTGCATGATCGCTGGCAGGCACGTGACTTTGTTGCCGATCAAGGTGTTGTGAGCATGACCTCCGCCTGCGCATGCGGAGCATCGAGTCACAAAACCAGCACCACATCCTAACAGTCTCCTGTGCAGACGACAACTCTGTCGTTTGGTCCGTGTGTTCGACAAAGGACAGCCCTCCTGAGACACCAAAAACTGGGCAGTATCAAGTGCAGAACAACGCCTAACAAACGCTATACTATGCCGCAGGGGGAACTTGCAGAATGTTCACTCGAGGCACGTGCGGTCGGTTGTGTACATGTCAGCTAGGTCCGGAGGTGAAAATGTGCGTGCGCCGTGACCGTGTGTGCCAGGTGCCAGTGTTTTGTGTGGTTGGTTCGAATACCAGGGATACAACTGTCTTTCACAACACGGTGAGTCCACGTGCATGTCAGCCTCTTCTGAAAGATTCCTTTTCGTTCCCCTTGCTGTTGTTACGTTTGATTTGTAAAAAAGGTGAAAAATGAAACAATTTTTTGTGTGTTTGTTTGTCATATAACAGTATTCAGTTTCCGAAGAGAAGTCTGTTTAGCCTCGACGGAAGGAAGAGAAGGGTTGTTGAGTGAGTGCGGGGAAGGAGGGGGGGGGGTCTCGTTTTCCCTGTCACCCGCAGGTTCCCACACAACTTATCCCCACCCACCCACCCACCCACCCATTCATCTCTGCCTGCTCTCCTTGTCCTGACCTTTCCCTGCATTCAACCATGATAATTGTGATGGAAATTCTCAAACTTTGCTGTCTGTTGTGCCTTTGGCATTGTGTGTGTGTGTGTGTGTGTGTGTGTGTGTGTGTGTGTGTGTGTGTCTACGCAATTGTGCACGCGTTTCTCTCTCTCTCTCTCTCTCTCTCTCTCTCTCTCTCTCTCTCTCTCTCTCTCTCTCGCTCAGTGTGTGAGTGTGCAAGCGCGCGTGAGCGAGCCTCTTTGTCTGTCTGTCTATCTGTCTGTTCGTCCATCTCTCATTCCCTCTCATCCTCTCTGTCATCGTGTCATTTTGAAAAACCTACGATGTTTTTCGTTTGTGAGTTAAACCGACTTTTTATCTCTTTGATTTTGTAGCATTGTTTTGTGCTTACTGCATACTTATTCATATTGCCATTCTTTTCATAAGGGAGGGGAGGGGGGGGTACCTTGAAGGGTGTGGTGCTATGTCTATTTTACATTTTCTTGCTGCTTTCTAAGTTTGAGCTCAATCCGTTCCGTTTGTATTTTGTAATTCATTGTTACTTTTATATCTTACTTTAGATTGTCAATGTCACTAAGCCCAACGCTGCCAAGATGCCGATTAAAGAACGTGAATATGAACACACACACACACACACACACACACCACACACACACACACACACACACACACACACAGGCATACAAATGCACATGGACGTTCTTATATACAGAAGCATATACAAGAACACACACACCCACACACACGCATGCATGCGCGCACGCACTCGCACGCACGCACGCACACACACTATGCAGAGATCCACAGACACGCACTTTACACGTATAAATGTAGGAACATGCACACATACGAACGTGAATACACACGCACAGCGCGCGCACGCGCTCGCGCGCGCGCGCACACACACACCACACACACACACACACACACACACACACACACACGCGCGCGCGCGCGCGCATATCAGTTTTGCATACACAGATGCGCGAGCACCACACACACTAACACACACACACGCGCGCGCGTTTGCACGCACGCACACACACACACACACACACACACACACACACACACACACACACACACACTTTATATAAGCTTGTTTACACACGCGATGGAGGGAGAGACAGAGAGAGGGCTCGAAAAAGAAAGGGGGAGGGGGGGGGGGGTTAGAGGAGAAGAGAGAGAGAGTGAGTGAGTGAGAGAGTGAGCGAGAGACAGACAGAGAGAATATGAATGAATGATGATAAATTGACACATTGTAGGTGACGACCCTTTTTTTAAGCTGGAGTGGTTGAAACAAAAGTTAAGGTAAGAGAGAGTGAGAGACAGAGGAGAGAGAGGGGTGGGGGGAATAGAGGTGAGGAGGGTGAGACCCTTGACTGACCTTGGCGATGGCATAGTCCTTGGTAGCCTGGTCCATCCACGTGTTCTTGGTGATCATGTCTTCGAGGGCTGTCTTCACCGATTCCGTCACCTCCGTCACCTGGAACAGCGCCATGACAGTCAGTCCTCAGTCAGAATGCCTTTACAATCAGTCATCTATCAGTCAGAATGCCTTTACAATCAGTCATCTATCAGTCAGAGCGCCATGACAATCAGTCTTCAGTTAGTCAGAGCGCCATGACAGTCAGTCCTCAGTCAGAATGCCTTTACAATCAGTCATTTATCAGTCAGAGCGCCATGACAATCAGTCTTCAATCAGTCAGAGCGCCATGACAATCAGTCTTCAATCAAAGCGCCTTGACATCAGTCTTCAGTATTAGTCAGAGCGCCATGACAATCAGTCTTCAATTAGTCAGAGCGCCATGACAATCAGTCTTCAATGAGTCAGAGCGCCATGACAATCAGTCTTCAATCAGTCAGAGCGCCATGACAATCAGTCTTCAATCAAAGCGCCTTGACAATCAGTCTTCAGTATTAGTCAGAGCACCATGACAATCAGTCTTCAATTAGTCAGAGCGCCATGACAATCAATCTTCAATTAGTCATAGCGCCATGACAATCAGTCTTCAATTAGTCAGAGCGCCATGACAGTCAGTCTTCAGTCAGAGCGCCATGACAATCAGTCTTCAATTAGTCAGAGCGCCATGACAATCAGTCTTCAATTAGTCATAGCGCCATGACAATCAGTCTTCAATTAGTCAAGAGCGCCATGACAATCAGTCTTCAGTCAGAGCGCCATGACAACCAGTCTTCAGTTAGTCAGAGCGCCATGACAGTCAGTCTTCAATTAGTCACAGCGCCATGGCAATCAGTCTTCAATTAGTCAGAGCGCCATGACAACCAGTCTTCAGTTAGTCAGAGCGCCATGACAACCAGTCTTCAGTTAGTCAGAGCTCCATGACAGTCAGCCTTCAATCAGTCAAAGCGCCATGACAGTCAGCCTTCAATCAAAGCGCCTTGACAACCAGTCATCAGTTAGTCAGAGCGCCATGACAATCAGTCTTCAATTAGTCAGAGCGCCATGGCAATCAGTCTTCAATTAGTCAGAGCGCCATGACAACCAGTCTTCAGTTAGTCAGAGCTCCATGACAGTCAGCCTTCAATCAGTCAAAGCGCCATGACAACCAGTCTTCAGTTAGTCAAAGCGCCATGACAGTCAGTCTTCAATCAGTCGGAGCGCCATGGCAATCAGTCTTCAATTAGTCAGAGCGCCATGACAATCAGCCTTCAATCAGTCAGTGCGTCATGACAATTAATCCTTAGAGCGCCATGACAATCAGTCTTCAATCAGTCAGAGCGCCATGTCAATCAGTCTTCAACCCGTCAGAGCGTCATGACAATCAATCCTTAGTCAGTGTGTCATGACAATCAATCCTTAGTCAGTGCGTCATGACAGTCAATCCTTAGAGCGCCACGGACAATCAGTCTTCCATCGTTCAGTGCGCTATGACGATCAGCCTTCAATCCGTCAGAGCGCCGTGACTATCAGTCTTCAGTCAGTCAGTGCGCCATGACAACCAGTCCTTAGTCGGTGCGTCATGACAATCAATCCTTATTCAGTGCGTCATGACAACCAATCCTTAGTCAGTGCGTCATGATAATCAATCCTTAGTCGGTGTGTCATGACAATCAATCCTTATTCAGTGCGTCATGACAATCAATCCTTAGTGCGCCATGACAATCAATCCTTATTCAGTGCGTCTTGACAATCAATCCTTAGTCAGTGCATCATGACAATCAATCTTTAGTCGGTGCGCCATGACAATCAATCCTTATTCAGTGCGTCATGACAATCAGTCCTTAGTCAAAGCGCCATGACAATCAGTCTTCAATCAGTCAGAGCGCCATGACCGTCAGTCTTCAATCCGTCAGAGCGTCATGACAATCAGTCTTCAATCAGTCAGAGCGCCATGACAGTCAGTCTTCAATCAGTCAGTGCGCCATGACAATCAATCCTTAGTCAGAGCGCCATGACAATCAATCCTTAGAGCGCCATGACAATCAATCCTTAGCCAGTGCGTCATGACAATCAATCCTTAGCCAGTGCGTCATGACAATCAATCCTTAGCACAATCAATCCTTAGCCAGTGCGTCATGACAATCAATCCTTAGCCAGTGCGTCATGACAATCAGTCTTCCATCGTTCAGTGCGCCATAACAATCAGTCAGTGCTCCATGACAATCAGTCTTTAATCAGTCAGTGCGCCATGACAATCAATCTTTAATCAGTGCGCCATGACAATCAGTCCTTCGTGCGCCTTGACAGTCTTCAGTCAGTCAGTGCGGCATGACAATCAGTCAGTACGCCATGACAGACAGCCGTTAGTGCGCCATGACAATCAGTACTTAGTGCGCCATGAGAATCAGTACTTAGTGCGCCGTGACAATCAGTCCTTAGTCAGTGAACCATGACAATCGGTCATTAGTGCGCCATGACAGTCAGTTCTTAGTGCGCCATGACAATCAGTCCTTAGTGCGCCATGACAATCAGTCCTTAGTCAGTGAGCCATGACAATCAGTTCTTAGTGCGCCATGGCAATCAGTCCTTAGTCAGTGAGCCATGACAATCAGTCCTTAGTGCGCCATGACAATCAGTCCTTAGTGAGCCATGACAATCAGCCCTTAGTGCGCCATGACAATCAGTCCTTAGTCAGTGAGCCATGACAATCGGTCCTTAGTACGCCATGACAATCAGTCCTTAGTACGCCATGACAATCAGTCCTTAGTACACAATGACAATCAGTCCTTAGTACGCCATGACAATCAGTTCTTAGTGCGCCATGACAATCAGTCCTTAGTGCGCCATGACAATCAGCCCTTAGTGCGTCATGACAATCAGTCCTTAGTCAGTGAGCCATGACAATCAGTCCTTAGTCAGTGAGCCATGACAATCACTCCTTAGTGCGCCATGACAATCAGCCCTTAGAGCGCCATGACAATCAGTCCTTAGTACGCCATGACAATCAGTCCTTAGTGCGCCATGACAATCAGTCCTCAGTCAGTGCGCCATGACAATCAGTCCTTAGTGCGCCATGACAATCAGCCCTTAGTGCGCCATGACAATCAGTCATTAGTCAATGCGCCGTGACAATCAGTCCTTAGTGCGCCATGACAATCAGTCCTTACTCAGTGCGCCATGACAGTCAGTACGCCATGACAATCAGTCCTTAGTGCGCCATGACAATCAGTCCTTAGTCAGTGAGCCATGACAATCAGTCCTTAGCGCGCCATGACAATCAGTCCTTAGTGCGCCATGACTGTCCTTAGTGCGCCATGACAATCAGTCCTTAGTCAGTGCGCCAAGACAATCACTCCTTAATCAGTGCGCCATGACAATCACTCCTTAGTGCGCCATGACAATCAGTCGTTAGTCAGTGCGCCATGACAATCAATCCTTAGTGCGCCATGACAATCGGTCCTTATTCAGTGCGCCATGACAGTCGTTAGTCAGTGCCTCATGGCAATCAGTCCTTGGTGCGCCATGACAATCAGTTCTTAGTGCGCCATGACAATCAGTCTTAGTGCGCCATGACAATCAGTCCTTATTCAGTGCGCCATGACAATTGTTAGTCAGTGCCTCATGGCAATCAGTCCTTGGTGAGCCATGACAATCGTCCTTAGTGCACCGTGACAATCAGTCCTTAGTGCGCCATGACAATCAGTCCTTAGTGCGCCATGACAATCAATCCATAGTGCGCCATGACAATCATCCATAGTGCGCCATGACAATCAGTCCTTAGTGCGCCATGACCATCAGTCCTTGGTCAGTGCGCCATGACAATCAGTCCTTAGTGCGCCATGACAACCAGTCATTAGTGCGCCATGATAATCAATCCTTAGTGCGTCATGACAATCAGTCCTTAGTGCGCCATGACAATCAGTCCTTAGTGCGCCATGACAATCAGTCATTAGTCAGTGCGCCATGACAATCAGCCCTTAGTCAGTGCGCCATGACAATCAGTCCTTAGTGCGCCATGACAATCAGTCCTTAGTGCGCCATGACAATCAGTCATTAGTCAGTGCGCCATGACAATCAGCCCTTAGTCAGTGCGCCATGACAATCAGTTCTTAGTCAGTGCGCCATGACAATCAGTCCTTAGTGCTCCATGACAATCAATCCTTAGTGTGCCATGACAATGCCATGACAATCAGTCATTAGTGCGCCATGACAATCAGTCCTCGGTGCGCCATGACAATCAGTCCTTAGTGTGCCATGACAATCAGTCCTCGGTCAGTGCGCCATGACAATCAGTCCTTAGTGCGCCATGACAATCAGTCCTTAGTCAGTGCGCCATGACAATCAGTACTTAGTGCGCCATGACAATCAGTCCTTAGTGCGCCATGACAATCAGTCCTTAGTGCGCCATGACAATCAGTCCTCAGTCAGTGTGCCATGACAATCAGTCCTTAGTGCGCCATGACAATCAGTCCTTAGTGCGCCATGACAATCAGTCATTAGTCAGTGCGCCATGACAATCAGTGCTTAGTGCGCCATGACAATTAGTCCTTACTCAGTGCGCCATGACAATCAGTCAGTACGCCATGACAATCAGTCCTTAGTGCGCCATGACAATCAGTCCTTAGTGAGCCATGACAATCAGTCCTCAGTGCGCCATGACAATCAGTCCTTAGTGCGCCATGACAACCAGTGAACTGCTTTAAAGGCATCGCCCTAATTGAGTAGACGGAATTTCTGTGTTTCCAAAACACGCTGCAAGGAAGTATCACTCTGCAATCAAAGTCTACCAGATCGTAACCTTTGTGAATTTTACGTCATTTCTCGAGTTGTTTGTTTTTTGTTGTTGTTTTTTCGGGTATAAAAGTTTAAAGGTAAATTTCAAGTCGTTGGGTGAACGAAGAATCATGATCTGTGGAAAGACTGAGCACACTCGGTCAAAATGCGTGTTTTTTTCAGGACACGTCATGATCAGCACTGCAGGTGTCTGCATCTCCCAGGCCTGGCTGACTTCGTCAGTGGATTTCAGTGAAAACTACAGCATGTTTTGTTGTTGTTGTTGTTGTCTTTTTTTTAGTTGTCTCGAATCAACACTAAATTCCGTTTCATTGTTATCGTCATTCTCGTGGGTCATCATGCATTAAAAATCACTATCACATAAAATAAATGGTTCTCTCCCACCCCACGCCTGCACCTCTCTCTCTCTCTCTCTCTCTCTCTCTCTCTCTCTCTCTCTCTCTCTCTCTCTCGTGTGTGTGTGAAGTCAATATTACATTTAACGGAGGTTAAAGAATAAGCTTTACGACTGTTCTTGTCTTGCCCTCACAAAAAAATAAAAGAGGAAAAGAATACAAAACCATTCAATAATGCAAATGAAAAAAAAAAATAGAACATCGAAATGCGAAGTAACCAAAGCTCGTAAAGTACCTAAAGCATAGAGCACCACGAACGAATATGTTCGTGAGCGCGCGCGCGCGCGCGTGTGTGTGTTGTGTTGTGTTGTGAGTGTAGAAGGGGAGGGAGGGGGCATGGTTTGGTTTTCAGTTAAATGCGTATTATCTTAAAGTGAAGTTAGACAGGGGAGGGGAGAGGGCTATGTATGTGTGTGTGCGTGCGTGCGTTTGTGTATGTGTGTGTGTGTGTGTGTGTGTGTGTGTGTGTGTGTGTGTGTGTGTGTGCGTGTGACACCCTAACCGTATGTGTGTGTGTGAGAGAGAGAGAAGGGGGGGGGGGAGACTCTAACTACACCAAACACCACCCGGCATCACACCACACCACATCCCCCCACCCCCACCCACCCACACACACACACACACACACACACACACACACACACACACACACACACCACACCACACCCACCTTATCCCTGTTCTTCATGTTGAAGCGAGCGTTGACGTAGAGGGCTCCCAGGGCGATGCTGAACTCGTGCTTGGTCATGTAGAAGCAGTATCGGGGGATGCCCAGGAAGTTGGGGCCGCCGTACTTGTCCACGTAGAACTGGCGGTTGGCGTGCACGTAGTCCCACGACAGCTCCTGCACGTACGTCTCCAGCACGCGCCACGTCAGGTAGTTGTGCAGCTTCCTGCCAGCAGACCTTCCAGTGTCAGGCATCGGCAGTGACAATTCCGACGGGTTTTTTTCCACCAATGAGACGGCGTTACTTTTTTTTTTTTTTTTTTGGTGCGAGGGTATAATAATAATAATAATGATAATATATGTATATATATATATATATATATATATATATATATATATATATTATATATATATATATATATATGTATAAATTGGGATCAGTCATTATTTTCAATTTTTTTTTACTTCAAGTCTTTGCCTAGCCATTACTATAATGATGGAAGAATTGTTAACCTGCACTTGTTTTCCCCCACTACTTAATTGTTCAGTATTATATATATATATATATATTATATATATATATATATATATATATTGGGGGGGGGGGGGTAATGCCGACCGCAAAGGGCTATATCGGGGCTGTCACCGCATTGAAGTCAATTCAAGTCATTTTTAAAATAGAAACCAACCAACCAACCCTCTTTCACACAACCCTTTATAAATATACCTTCTAAAAACACACCGGACATTTTGTTAAAAATCTTTCTTCCGTAAAATCTGAGATCAGAAGACAAATATTAATCTCTTTCAGACATTCAAAGATCGCATTAGGTGGGATATTACACACACACACACACACACACACACACACACACACGCACACACACACACACACACACACACACACACCGAGAGACAGACAGACAGAGAGAGAGCGAACGCTCTCTCGATATCCTGGGCTCCGCACGTTGTAAAACAAACTGTAGTAAACACCGGGGACGGTAAAATACAAGAATAAACACAACATTCTCATCATATCTTCAGACTTCTGTATATTTCAGACAAATTTTCGCTGGTTGACAGCTTCCTCAGGTCAGGGTACGACGATAAAAGCTTCACATCAAGTAAAACAGCATATCATTAGGGTGAATTTCTGTTCAGGAAAAATATCCAGGTAAGGTAGAATAGGAATTTACCCTAGATGATGTCATTTAACTTATGTGAAGTTCTTATCAATGTACCCTGACCTAAGGACACTGTCAACCATCCTAAATTCGTCTGAAATACACAGAAGCCTGAAGACATGAAAAGACAGTTGTTCGAATCAAGAAGAATTGTTTTTAGAAAGCGGTTCACCAAGATAAGATTTAGCCGATGTCTGATCCCCCAGTAAGCCATGTCAGGTAAGAACATGAAGGCTCGTTCGAGGGCTTTTTTTTCCTTTTTATGTATTTATATGTTTGTTTGTTGTTGGTTTTTGTTTGTTTTGTTTTTGTTACTTGTTTGCGTGTTTGTTAACTCTTGCGTGTTTGCTTGTTTTGGTTGCCAGTATTCTTGGTTGTACGTTTCTTTTGCTGTTTTTTTTTTCCAGCTCCTTGCACTTTCGGGGAGATGGGGGGGGGGGGGGACGTACGCATGAGTATAAAAGAAGCGTATGTATGTATGTATCTGTGTGTGTGTGTGTCTGTCTGTCTGTCTGTGTCTGTGTGTATGTATACGTGTGTCCGTCCGTGTGTGTGTCTGTGTTCCCGACCTGTTGGAGTGGAGGCTCCGGATCATGGCGGTGAGGTTGGTGAGGTAGGTGGGATATGGGACGATGACTTTGGTGTTCCCTGTGACACTCGCCTCGCTGAACAGGTAGGCCATCTGTGCCGTCCAGTCGATCTGGGGGGCAGGGTGTTGGGGAAAGTCAACAGATCTGAGGGCCAGGGTGTGGGGAAAAAGAGTCAACAGATCTGAGGGGCAAGGTGTTTGTGTGGGGGGAGGGGGGGATGTCAACAAATCTGAGGGGCAGGGTGTGGGAAAAAGAGTCAACAAATCTGAGGGGCAGGGTGTGGGTGAAAAGAGTCAACAAATCTGAGGGGCAGGGTGTGGGGGAAAAGAGTCAACAAATCTGAGGGGCAGGGTGTGGGTGAAAAGAGTCAACAAATCTGAGGGGCAGGGTGTGGGGGAAAAGAGTCAACAAATCTGAGGGGCAGGGTGTGGGTGAAAACAGTCAAAAAATCTGAGGGGCGGGGTGTGGGGGGAAAGAGTCAACAAATCTGAGGGGCAGGGTGTGGGGAGAGAGTCAACAAATCTGAGAGGCAGGGTGTGGGGTGAAAAGAGTCAACAAATCTGAGGGGCAGGGTGTGGGGAAGAGAGTCAACAAATCTGAGGGGCAGGGTGTGGGGGGAAAAGAGTCAACAAATCTGGGGGGCAGGGTGTGGGGGAAAAGAGTCAACAAATCTGGGGGGCAGGGTGTGGGGGGAAAAGAGTCAACAAACCTGAGGGGCAGGGTGTGGGGGAAAAGAGTCAACAAATCTGAGGGGCAGGGTGTGGGGGAAAAGAATCAACAAATCTGAGGGGCAGGGTGTGGGGAAAAGAGTCCACAAATCTGAGGGGCAGGGTGTTGGGGAAAAGAGTCAACAAATCTGAGGGGCAGGGTGTGGGTGAAAAGAGTCAACAAATCTGAGAGGCAGGTGTGGGGTGAAAAGAGTCAACAAATCTGAGGGGCGGGTGTGGGGAAAGAGTCAACAAACCTGAGGGGCAGGGTGTGGGGGAGAGTCAACAAATCTGAGGGGCAGGGTGTGGGGAAAAGAGTCAACAAATCTGAGGGGCAGGGTGTGGGGGAAAGAGTCAACAGATCTGAGGGGCAGGGTGTGGGGGAAAAGGGTCAACAAACTGAGGGGCAGGGTGTGGGGTGAAAGAGTCAACAAATCTGAGGGGCAGGGTGTGGGGAAAAGAGTCAACAGATTGAGGGGCAGGGTGTGGGAAAAAGTGTCAACAGATTTGAGGGGCAGGGTGTGGGGAAAAAGTGTCAACAGATTGAGGGGCAGGGTGTGGGGAAAAGAGTCAACAAATCTGAGGGGCAGGGTGTGGGGGGAAAAGAGTCAACAAATCTGAGGGGCAGGGTGTGGGGGGAAAAGGGTCAACAAATCTGAGGGGCAGGGTGTGGGTGGAAAAGAGTCAACAA
The DNA here is from genome assembly GCA_033310375.1 of Conus canariensis. Taxonomy (NCBI): domain Eukaryota; kingdom Metazoa; phylum Mollusca; class Gastropoda; order Neogastropoda; family Conidae; genus Conus; species Conus canariensis. The sequence continues at coordinate 3,436,488 of CM065737.1, forward strand.
ATCTGAGGGGCAGGGTGTGGGAAAAAGTGTCAACAGATCTGAGGGGCAGGGTGTGGGGAAAAGAGTCAACAAATCTGAGGGACAGGGTGTGAGGAAAATGAGGCAACAACGTCAACAACACAGTCATGATGATATTAGTGTCCACATTTCATACACAAAGAACTGATAACGGCTACTTGATCAAAAAAATAAAAGTCATTGTTCCCGTTTTCCACATTCTACTTTTTTTTCATTTGTAACAGGTGTAGCCTTACTTGGTGCACTGATTTTCATTATAATTGTTAGACCGTCATTGAATCAAAGAATAATTATGGGCAGCCCATGCCATTTGCAAGAGTGTGAAAAAAATATACAGCGTTTTATATGCCGAATCAGACATTAACGTTTTGTTTTGTAAATTAATTCCTAATATATTTAACATCTAGTTTCTGTCTCCGATCCAGTGCCAAAGAGTCGTTCAAAGCAAATGATATATTTCATATTCAGTGTCTGCTGTTTGGTATCTTCGTTTTCTGCTGTCTTGCATAATTTAAGGCAGACCTAACCAACACTTTAAATTTAATATCTGATATTCAGTATCCAAATTTTTTTTCCGCAAAATTCTTCCATTACTACGCAAAGAATAAAGAGTCAGGGAACGTTGGATACCTTTGTGGACAGCCTGTTTTCAAGGAAAACGGAAGATGCTTTGCTCGTTGTTCTTCACTATTTTGAAAGACTTGATTCCTCATAAAATGTAGAAATATGGCTGCCTCTTTAAACACATATTGGCACGTGAATGTAATCCCTAAACAACATGATTTCCCCTAAACAAAGTCCATTGAACTGAATCAACGCTTTATCGAAATCAAAAGACGCACGCACGCACGCACGCACGCACGCACGCACCACGCACACACACACACACACACACACACACACACACACACACACACACACACACACGCACATATCTATATATGTATGTATGTATAAAGGAGATTGTGTATTATAGCATGTACCATGAAAGTCGTCTCGTGCATATGCACCAGGAACCAAACGTAACTGTACAAAGTTAACTGGTAACAGAGTTTGGCTGTGAAGGTTCATCCCTGTCTATAAACCGTTTTCCATTATTGTTTTTGTTTGGTGGTGGTGGTGTTGTTGTTGTCATAGCAGGCAGGCAGGTGTGACTGTCATGACTGGCCATTTTCTGTACCTGGCCACCCGTAGTCTGGGTCAGGTCACTCAGAGTCACCCGTTTGGCTTCGGTGTGCGCGTCTTGTTGGTACTCAGAACTGGAGGCAAACTGAATTCAGAAACCA
>CM065737.1:3440291-3457791 GCA_033310375.1 Conus canariensis
CTTTTTATGTTGTATTAGAAAAGTGTATACGAAAAGTAACTCCTTCGGTTCCTATTACTTTCCTCGGCGGAAAGAAAAAGGTTTTTTATGCATGAATTGACACAATGGCGTATAAAACTTCAAAGATGCAAAGACCATCGAAGGTAATGTTCCCTAGTAATCTGTCATTCATCCACTTTCTGTTTCCTGGTTTATACATTTCTTTCATTCATTCGCTCATTCCTGCTGCTGTTTGCATTATTCGTTGGTTGTCTAGATCTGAAAAGAGGTTTTCCAAAATGAAACAAAGAGGAAGAAAACAGAAGACTTGCCGGTGTACGAAAGAAGAGAGAGAGAGAGAGAGAGAGAGGAGAGAGAGAGAGGTACGTGAAAGTAAAAACTTTGGCCGATAAACTACACACGTACCCAAATAAGCCTGTTTTGGGAAGCAAACTCATCAGGGTACACCCGCGGAGCAAACATGGCGTCCAGCCAAAGGTCAGTCTGCACGACCTTGACGGCATTGTTCAGATCCCAGGTGTTCGCATTCCAGGAGCTATCCGTCACGTACCACCCACCCAGCAGCGGTAACACCTGGTCCAGCAAAGGCTTGCCCTTCAGCTGTTCCCTTAAGAATTCGTCCGTGCAGGACAGGTAGAAGTCTTTCATCTTCTTCTCTGAGGACCAGCTCATGAATCTCTTGGACGGCGAATTGAGAATGGCCAGCAGCTGGTCTTGGTTGTTCTGATACATTTGTTTGAAGATGCTCTGGTACAGGGTCTTCGTGTCCGTGGGGTTCTTCACTCTGTAACTGCCACAGGCGAAGTTGTAGAAGTTGTCGCAGGGGTCCACGGACATGTTGATCAGCTCCATGATGTGGGCGGAGGTGCGGAGACAGGTGCTGTCTCTGCAGGCACTCTGGGCCGCCAGGGCGCCCGTCTGCGCCTGCTGCAGGTCGGAGGACGACTTGCCCAGGAAGCCGGCCAGGAAGAGGCAGACGACCAGCAGACCCCCCGCCAGCACAGCCAGGACCACCTCCCGCAGACTGAAGCGCCAGGACCGGAAGGTGTAGCCATCGTCCACGATGGGACTCTTGTCAAAGTTCTTGTCGAAGGTCTGAAACTGGTCGGCCATGCTCAGGGTCTGTCCGTGCTAAACCTGGGGGAAAATTGATAGAAGGATACTGGAAATTACAAGTAAAACGCCTGAAGAAATTTTCTGTCGGCACTAAACCAGGGGGAAGATTGATAATGGGATACCGGAAATTATAAGTAAAACACCTGAAGAAATTTTAAGAGTACTTAGAAGAATCAAACCTTCTGGAAGCACAGTTTGCAAACGAAAACGACTTCAAACGTTGAACTCTGGCATTGTGCTAACATTATGATGACTAGGTCACCTCCAGTGGAGTTCTATTGTGGTCAGAGACTCAATGACGGGGCTGTACTTGACGCTTCCTTTCACATTATGTCTCGGGGTCAGCTTCGTCCGAGAGAATTAGTCACCCGCAGTGCTGGTCAGTATATTTGAACAGTATATAAAAACGCATTCATTAAGTTGACGAGACTCGACCATGTCATTCCAGTCTATCCATGTGAGCCTGTAACATACTGGGCTTTGTGGGAGAGGCGGTCATGGCGGAAAAAATACACAATTAACTGCCTCTGATGGGAGTCGAACCCACTACACGCCAGCCCGCAGGTTTATAATAATAATAATAATGTATAATACTTATATAGCGCATTTCTTGTTGTACAACTCAATGCGCTTACATCCACCATTTGCACTTATTCATACAATATTCATGCACACAGCAAAAAGAAAATACACAATAGCAGACGCACCTACATGCATAAACTGTCTCACCGAACTAGTTGTGGAGGAATTTAAGAGAGATCTAGTCATCTACAGAAGAGAATAGGCTTTTTTGAAGAGGTAAGTTTTGAGCTGAGATTTAAAAGAAGAAAGAGTAGGCTGATTACGAAGGTCTTCAGGGAGGGAGTTCCAAATAGAAGGTGCTCTAAAACTGAAGGCTCTTTCGCCAACAGATTTCAGAGAACGCTTAGGGATTTTCAAAAGTTTTTGTGAAGAAGAGCGAAGGGTACGAGAGCTTTGGTAGGTGCAGAGAGAAGAAGAGAGATAGTGAGGAAGAGATTCATTGAAGTGGCGGAAAGCAAGAACTGCCAGTTTAAATTGCCACCGATACTGTATGGGAAGCCAGTGCAGTTCGATCAGCATGGGAGTGATGTGCTCACACCTCCTCCTCTTCAAAACAAGTCGTGCAGCGCTATTTTGGACTCTCTGCAGCCGAGCAATCTGTTCTGCGCGAAGCCCAGCATAAACAGAGTTGCAGTAGTCCAATCTTGACATCACCGTGGCACAGACTAGCCTGACAGCTACTTCCCTGGACATAAAGCGTCGGATGGAAGCAATACGTCTCAGCTCTAAAAAGGATGAGCGACAGACTACAGATATTTGATTCTGCATGGTCAGACACTGATCAATGGTAACACCAAGGTATTTGACAGAGTTACTGAAAGGCAATTCAGTACCATCAACAACCATTGATTCTGACTCAACGAGTTTGAGGCAGGAGGAGGTTCCAACGGGCATGACTTCAGTCTTTTCACAATTTAATTTAAGCTTATTACTTGTCATCCATTCCTGCACACTGCTGATACACCGAGACACCCCAGATTGAACAGAAACAAACTCATCAGGTGTGCCACTCTTAGAAAGCTCAGTGTCATCAGCATACTTGTGAAAATCACAATCATGGTCCGAGATAACATCTGACAAGGGCTGTGAGTACAATGTAAACAACACTGGGCCCAATACTGACCCCTGTGGTACTCCATACAAAAGAGGTGACAAAGTAGACCTTACACCACCCACAACCACCGCCTGTGACCTATCTCTGATGTACGATTCGAACCACTGGAGAACTATCCCATCAACACCAAAAGTGACCCTAAGCCTTTCAAGTAAAGTAGTGTGATCTAGCGTATCAAAGGCAGCACTCAGATCAAGCAAGGCTACGAGAGAAACAAGTTTACTGTCGGATTTGCACAGTAAACAGTCCAGTACGCTCAATACAGCAGTCTCAGTGCTATGATTCTTCCTATAAGCAGACTGACAGGCCTCAAGAAGACCATGGTCTGAAAGATGAGTCTGAAGCTGCTTCAGCACAACTCTTTCAAGGATTTTTGAGAGGAATGGGAGGTTGGACACCGGTCTATAGTTCTTTAACTTATTAAGGTCCAGTCCTGGCTTTTTCAAGAGAGGGGTAACCATTGCCTGCTTAAACTGAGGAGGCACTATGCCTGACAAGAGAGATTTGTTTACAATGTTTGTAATCACGGGAATCAAATGAGAGGCACAACGTTTAAGGAGGGAAGTAGGGATGGGGTCAAGGACACAACTTTTGCTGGAGGATTCACTTATGAGATCGCCGATCAGTTTTTCATCCACAGGATTAAAAGTACAAAAAGGTGGTCCACAGTATTTATCGTAAAGAATTGGTTGGGAAGGATTTGCATCAAGACTGTCACGGATGGTTTTGATTTTATCAACAAAGAATTCACTAAATTGTTGAGAGATTTGAGAAGGAGGAATGTTCGTGGGCAAACTTAATTTCTTTTGTTTGCCAAGTAGTTCACTTGAAAGAGAAAACAACTGCTTTGATGAAGAACAAGAGTCAATTTTATGATGCTACGTAGTGCACCGCAGCGGCGGATCTGATGATCTTCGTAAAACCTTCACCCTGCTGAGAGAGAGAGATGATGATGATGATAATCTCTATTTCAAATGGTAACAGATAAGCAAACACATGCTTTTTTTCATCCGGCCCTTGCCCAGCTAAGAGAGAGAGAGAGAGAGACAGAGACAGAGACAGAGAGCTAGTTGCAAAGTGAGACGACTGCAGGCGGAAATCTACACAAATTTTGAATATTATGTTAGCGCACCGCCAAAAAAAAAAAAAAAAAAAAAAACCACGTGGACAAACGAATCACAAGACAAAACACGACGCGTTTCGACCTCTTAGGTATTCTTCAAGCAAGATATAAAGCACTCAGGACAGCGAAAATGAACGAGCAATCACTTATCTTCATCCACTTCAGCGGTGCGCTAACATTAATATTTAAAATTCCTGCTGAGAGAGCCTCTGCCTCAAGACCTTGATCATGGTGGGTCGCCTCATGACGGTTTGATATTGACTGCTCTCCGTGGGTTGCCGGCGTTGGGGTCGCGGCGTGACAGACCAGGGTGTGGCGGTGGACGAGGAGACGAATGGAACGGCGGGGAAAATAATGCCCCTGAAGTGACACAGATAAGAAAAAAAAAATTCTAGGCAGATGGTGAAACGTTTAATACATGAACATCGGTCTCCACCTTTCTGAACCCACAACATTGGAAAAACTGGAAGTCTTAAAGCTGACTTTAACTCATTTTATATTAATCAAGTTTAAGACATTTCCAAGTGGATAACGTCTGAAAAAAAATGTATCACAACCACACATGCCACTGCAGATTTTTGTTTGTGTGTTTGTTTTACGCCTTTGAAAGAACAGACCTTTGGATACGACTGTTTTATAAGGACTTTTCTGTCGAACACTCACGAACCGAATCTTCCCTGGGCAGGCGTAGAACTGCACTGGGGATTGTTCACTACCGGAATATACCACCCACTTGTTTGGACTGGCCGCATTAATTCAGTACACACGTGACCCCTCAGTGATCTCTGTCTTCCTCCGACCTCCTTCCCTCCCCCCCCCCTCTCTCTCTCTCTCTCTCTCTCTCTCTCTCTCTCTCTCTCTCTCATTTAGATATCCATGCCGTTCAATCACAACATCTCATGAATCTCATTGTCACAAGAACAGGTTTGTGGTTTGCGAAGCTACATACATCACTAAAATTTAAGTACCGGTTGCTTTAGTTAGTGCGGTTTTCGCTTAATTAAGGGGTCATGTTTAAAATGTGACCCACAGTTAGTAAGCAGCAGATCTTAAAGGTAAATGAGGAAGAACAGTTCATAGCTATTCAAGCTCTTCAAGGCAAGCGCGGGTTTTGCAAGGCAGAGCGCCGGGTTGCTCCTGTTTTCAGATTCTAAATAAATGAAAGTTGCCACATTTGTGCTTTTTTTCCCCTTAAAACTGGCTTTCGTCACGTGATGTGTGTGTGTGTGTGTGTGTGTGTGTGTGTGTGTGTGTGTGTGTGTGTGTGTGTGTGTGTGCTGTCGTCACGTGGACTGCTGCCGCCCTCACCGTTGTTAATGGCTTTACAGACGCGAAAACAGTCGGCTGTTTTCACCAAATGTAGAATATGACAATGTTGTCGCTGGTCCTTAACTTTAGTTGAACAGTGTCTCAGTCATCAGTACTGCCCCGCTTCTTGTTGAGCTTGTTGAGGTGGTATTGTTTGTATGTAAATGATTTAGCCAAGCCTGGGCGCAGTGCTCGACACTTGAAAGTAATTGACCTGGATGAAGTCGGGGGAGGCGGGGGAGGGGGGGGGGGGGGGGGAGCATGGAGCTCCGGCTGCAAGTCAGTTCGGATGTAACACAATCCAGAGGCAGTTTGTGGTGCGTTGTTTGCTTCGGATTTTTTTTTTCCCCATATGGACGAACTCAAAGTGGTTCGATGCTGAAATGTGGAGCAGTTAAGCAGTTACATACAGTACGAATATATGAACGCGCGCGCGTTTGTGTGTGTGTGTGTGTGTGTGTGTGTGTGTGTGTGTGTGTGTGTGTGAACGCGGGCGTGTGCGTGCCTGCATGCGTGTGTGCGTAAGTGTGTGTGTTTGTGTGTGCGCGCGCGCATGTGTGTGTGCGTGCGTAAAACATTAAAATGGGCCCTATCTGTTTCAATCATATCTAGAGACCAGAAGTCGCCCAACATCATCGGAACCTTTCTTCTCCTTCTTCTTCTTCTTCTTCTCTGTCGCTTTTTGACATTCAAAGTTTTCCCATCAAATTATGAGCTTACACATCTTGACATTAATCCCACTGATTTTATTCTATTTCATTTACATATTCTTGTTCTGTTACTGCATATACAATGTACACATACAAGTACAAGCAATTTTGACATAACACATAGTATACTACTGCACGAAACAGAACCGTATTACTTCTACAGTTAAGAAGTTATGTTTATTATTGAAAGAGAGGTAGATATATATGTCATCGTGCCAGTTAGTTATTCTGACTAGCATTTTTTTTTTTCAATTTCATATCTTTTCAAATATGAATTATATTGTTTGAATTGAGGGTTTGGGTTTTTTTTTTTAACCTTCGAACTTACGTTTGCATACATAAAATATAGCTAGCAGCAGATTCAATTACAGTGTGCTGTCTGCCATATAATGGTCATCGCATCCAAATAAAACGATCTTTTCTGTAAGTGATAAGTTTGTGTTGGCACACTTTTCGTGTACCGAATCCTGAAATGCACTCCAGACGTTTTTCTTTCGGTCGCGTGTCCAAAAAACATGGCGTATGCTTTCTTTTTGGTCATGACAAAAGGAAAATTTGTCAGGGTCAGCTTTACTCGTGTTCTGTAAAATCACGTTTGTTCTTAAACTTCTGTGAATTGATCAGATTCGGAATCATGTTAATTTAACATCTTTTATACAGCCAATCTTGCTAACTGCCTTGTGCCAACACACTTCAGTTCCAAGCCTTTCTCTCCACAATATTTGGGTTCAGATGCATTAAGATATCGTAAGAAATAGCTTGCTCCTCCTCCATGAGCTGAAGAAATAGTTGCTAATGATTTGTCTGAATAATTCGAGGTCTTGTATGTTCTCCGGGACCTTCGAATGTATCGTTTAATTGTCTGCCTATTGGCCGACTGTGGGGAAAGGCTCAGTGACGGTGAGGAAAGACCCACTGACCGCAGGGAAAGTCCTGTTGAGAGCAGGAAAGACTGGGACCCGGGATTCTCTTCAGAGAGCATATAAGACCTCATGGCGAAAGCTTGGCCATGTCTGGGGTGCCATTGTCTTCATCCGTCTGAGGAACAGCAGCGAGAGAGGCGGCGGCATGCACGTGGCAGTTGCTTCACAGTGGCGTTTTTCGCCGGTGGGCGCTGCATGTGTATTGGAGCTGCGCAAGAGTGGAACAGCATTCATTATTGGAAGGAAAGATTTTTTTCACATTCACATCGTAATCATATGCAAACTTTATAGCATAGAATTACTTCACTACTGTTCATTTTGCTGTTTATAATCGTATTTTACGTGCTGATGCAAAATCAGTCTTGCTCGCACCGGCAGCGCAAAATGAGGATTGATTTTCTTTGTGAAAATAAGTTTCTAATACACTGCATTATGCCCAAAGGTATCCGACTTGATATTTGCTGGGTTCCATTTCTGCTTACTTCATTGAATCGTTTTAATTTTCATGAGATCATAGGCTGATGAGCCTGCCAGTCCCATTGCTCCAGCTTCTATGGTGAGGACTTTGACTTGGAATCCAGACTCCCTCAAGCTGCTGGCTAGACTGCCATACTTTTCCCACTTGTAGTCGTGAATTTCCTCCATTATGCTTTCATAAGGCACAGTGAGTTCAGTCAGTTCCAGTTGTCTTGATTACTCTGAGGGGCTATAATACCCACCCTCATGCCCCCGTTCCTGATGATCTCTAGATGTTCAAAGGTCTGCTGTGTAGTGACAGTCATCCACTACATCTAGTAAACCCCGATTCCATGCTGTTGATGTCTCTGCCGTTCCAGACCTTGATTTGTGGCCTCCTGCTGTATAGAATGTCGTTGCTGGAGCTTCTGGTGGTGTAGTGTTTCCTCGGACAGTTCTGTCAGCATGTGTGAACTGCAGTACACGGTTGTGTCTCCGTGTGTATTTGGCCCGAGTCGGTGCTGCTTCCCATGAACTCAGGACAGGTTTCACTGTTTGTTTCTCCTGACAGAGCGCACACGCAGTCATCTGATTTCTTCCACTTCACCAGGTTTGAACTCGAGGGCAGGAGGTCATATACAGATCTGAAGATGAAGCTGAGTCTAAGAGGTACCGCGTGCCGTATTTCATTCCAGCCGAGATTTTGTTGGATTACGTTTTCCCACGTCGTCCACTTTCCCTGTCAGCCTGGCTGGATGACGTTTTCCCACGTCGTCCACTTTCCCTGTCAGCCTGGCTGGATGACGTTTTCCCACGTCGTCCACTTTCCCTGTCAGCCTGGCTGGATGACGTTTTCCCACGTCGTCCACTTTCCCTGTCAGCCTGGCTGGATTACGTTTTCCCATGTCGTCCACTTTCCCCGTCAGCCTTGCTGGATGACGTTTTCCCACGTCGTCCACTTTCCCTGTCAGCCTGGCTGGATTACGTTTTCCCACGTCGTCCACTTTCCCCGTCAGCCTTGCTGGATGACGTTTTCCCACGTCGTCCACTTTCCCTGTCAGCCTTGCTGGATGACGTTTTCCCACTGTCGTCCACTTTCCCCGTCAGCCTTGCTGGATGACGTTTTCCCACGTCGTCCACTTTCCCTGTCAGCCTTGCTGGATGACGTTTTCCCATGTCGTCCACTTTCCCCCGTCAGCCTTGCTGGATGACGTTTTTCCCCATGTCGTCCACTTTCCCCGTCAGCCTTGCTGGATGACGTTTTCCCCATGTCGTCCACTTTCCCTGTCAGCCTTGCTGGATGACGTTTTCCCATGTCGTCCACTTTCCCCTGTCAGCCTTGCTGGATGACGTTTTCCCATGTCGTCCACTTTCCCTGCTCAGCCTTGCTGGATGACGTTTTCCCAGTCGTCCACTTTCCCCTCAGCCTTGCTGGATGACGTTTTCCCATGTCGTCCACTTTCCCGTCAGCCTTGCTGGATGACGTTTTCCCATGTCGTCCACTTTCCCCTGTCAGCCTTGCTGGATGACGTTTTCCCATGTCGTCCACTTTCCCCGTCAGCCTTGCTGGATGACGTTTCCTTCCACCCGTATTTCCGTCCACTTTCCCTGTCACTACAGTCAGCCTTGCTGGATGACGTTTTCCCATGTCGTCCACTTTCCCCGTCAGCCTTGCTGGATGACGTTTTCCCATGTCGTCCACTTTCCCTGTCACTACAGTCAGCCTTGCTGATGACGTTTTCCCCATGTCGTCCACTTTCCCTGTCACTACAGTCAGCCTTGCTGGATGACGTTTTCCCCATGTCGTCCACTTTCCCTCGTCAGCCTTGCTGGATGACGTTTTCCCATGTCGTCCACTTTCCCTGTCACAGTCAGCCTTGCTGGATGACGTTTTTCCCATGTCGTCCACTTTCCCCTGTCACTACAGTCAGCCTTGCTGGATGACGTTTTCCCCATGTCGTCCACTTTCCCTGTCACTACAGTCAGCCTTGCTGGATGACGTTTTCCCCATGTCGTCCACTTTCCCCGTCTCAGCCTTGCTGGATGACGTTTTCCCATGTCGTCCACTTTCCCTGTCCACTACAGTCAGCCTTGCTGGATGACGTTTTCCCATGTCGTCCACTTTCCCTGTCACTTTACAGTCAGCCTTGCTGGATGACGTTTTCCCATGTCGTCCACTTTCCCTGTCAGCCTTGCTGGATGACGTTTTCCCATGTCGTCCCTGTCCGTCACCTTGCTGGATGACGTTTTCCCATGTCGTCCACTTTCCCTGTCACTACAGTCAGCCTTGCTGGATGACGTTTTCCCATGTCGTCCACTTTCCCTCGTTCACTACAGTCAGCCTTGCTGGATGACGTTTTTCCCATGTCGTCCACTTTCCCTGTCACTACAGTCAGCCTTGCTGGATGACGTTTTCCCATGTCGTCCACTTTCCCTGTTCACTACAGTCAGCCTTGCTGGATGACGTTCCGCCCTCTCACTTTCCCCTACTTGCTTCTGTGCACTTTTCCCATGTCCACTTTCCCTGTACTACAGTCAGCCTTGCTGGATGACGTTTTCCCATGTCGTCCACTTTCCCTGTCACTACAGTCAGCCTTGCTGGATGACGTTTTCCCATGTCGTCCACTTTCCCTGTACTACAGTCAGCCTTGCTGGATGACGTTTTCCCCATGTCGTCCACTTTCCCTGTCACTACAGTCAGCCTTGCTGGATGACGTTTTCCCATGTCGTCCACTTTCCCTGTCACTACAGTCAGCCTTGCTGGATGACGTTTTCCCATGTCGTCCACTTTCCCTGTACTACAGTCAGCCTTGCTGGATGACGTTTTCCCATGTCGTCCACTTTCCCTGTTACTACAGTCAGCCTTGCTGGATGACGTTTTCCCATGTCGTCCACTTTCCCTGTTACTACAGTCAGCCTTGCTGGATGACGTTTTCCCATCGTCCACTTTCCCTGTCACTACAGTCAGCCTTGCTGGATGACGTTTTCCCATGTCGTCCACTTTCCCTGTTCACTACAGTCAGCCTTGCTGGATGACGTTTTCCCATGTCGTCCACTTTCCCTGTCACTACAGTCAGCCTTGCTGGATGACGTTTTCCCATGTCGTCCACTTTCCCTGTCACTACAGTCAGCCTTGCTGGATGACGTTTTCCCCATGTCGTCCACTTTCCCGTCAGCCTTGCTGATGACGTTTTCCCATGTCGTCCACTTTCCCTGTACTACAGTCAGCCTTGCTGGATGACGTTTTCCCATGTCGTCCACTTTCCCTGTCACTACAGTCAGCCTTGCTGGATGACGTTTTCCCATGTCGTCCACTTTCCCTGTTACTACAGTCAGCCTTGCTGGATGACGTTTTCCCATGTCATCCACTTTCCCTGTCAGCCTTGCTGGATGACGTTTTCCCATGTCGTCCACTTTCCCTGTCACTACAGTCAGCCTTGCTGGATGACGTTTTCCCATGTCGTCCACTTTCCCGTCAGCCTTGCTGGATGACGTTTTCCCATGTCGTCCACTTTCCCTGTCAGCCTTGCTGGATGACGTTTTCCCATGTCGTCCACTTTCCCTGTCAGCCTTGCTGGATGACGTTTTCCCATGTCGTCCACTTTCCCTGTCAGCCTTGCTGGATGACGTTTTCCCATGTCGTCCACTTTCCCTGTTACTACAGTCAGCCTTGCTGGATGACGTTTTCCCATGTCGTCCACTTTCCCTGTCACTACAGTCAGCCTTGCTGGATGACGTTTTCCCATGTCGTCCACTTTCCCTGTCACTACAGTCAGCCTTGCTGGATGACGTTTTCCCATGTCGTCCACTTTCCCTGTCAGCCTTGCTGGATGACGTTTTCCCATGTCGTCCACTTTCCCTGTCAGCCTTGCTGGATGACGTTTTCCCATGTCGTCCACTTTCCCTGTCAGCCTTGCTGGATGACGTTTTCCCATGTCGTCCACTTTCCCCGTCAGCCTTGCTGGATGACGTTTCCCACGTCGTCCACTTTCCCTGTCAGCCTTGCTGGATGACGTTTTCCCATTCGTCCACTTTCTCCTGTCAGCACTTGCTGGATGACGTTTTCCCATGTCGTCCACTTTCCCTGTCAGCCTTGCTGGATGACGTTTTCCCATGTCGTCCACTTTCCCTGTCAGCCTTGCTGGATGACGTTTTCCCATGTCGTCCACTTTCCCCGTCAGCCTTGCTGGATTACGTTTTCCCATGTCGTCCACTTTCCCTGTTACTACAGTCAGCCTTGCTGGATTACGTTTTCCCATGTCCACTTTCCCTGTTACTACAGTCAGCCTTGCTCGATTACGTTTTCCCACGTCGTCCACTTCCCTGTCAGCCTGGCTGGACTGCCTTCTGGATTCCCCTGGCGTCCTCTTCTTTCTTTAGCTCCTGTATCACCATGTCTTTCTTTGCTTCCCGTTTGCCTTCAGCCACGACCTCGTTTCTGATGGCTCCAGCCCCTGTCTGTTGGTCTGGGTGTGTCCTGTTATTTCTTTGATCTAGAAGTTTTCTTTGCCACCTCCACCACCACCGGCACCTGGACTTTCCAGTTTCTGCCAGTCATCAAGTTGGGCTGGACTGATTTTACATCCTTGTCCTCCGACTTCCCAGGCACGGTTAGTAACCTTGATTTACCCGTTTTATACTCCAATAGGATGGATTTCAAGGGCGGCTTCAGCTTTGCTTTGCAACGTCCATGAGACCAGGTGGGCCACTGAGCTTGTGGATTTGTTGTTTCTGGCCTCCAGTGATTCCACTGTACTAGTGCTGATGTACATCATCCTCGACAAGCAGCTAACTTACCTAACTGCTTCTGGTTTTGTTCTAGGAGTGTGTGTGTGTGTGTGTGTGTGTGTGTGTGTGTGTGTGTGTGTGTGTGTGTGTGTGTTTGTGTGCGTGCGTGCGTGCGTGCGTGCGTGGGTGCGTGCGTGCATGCGTGTATTTCATTTTCCTTGAAGTTCACTGATCACTACAAAATTCCCATCCTTTCAAAAAAATTTACATGTGGTTCAAAGTCCGGAGATGGAGTGGCTTGTGCAGCCTACTACCCAGGTGCTTCTTCTCAAATATGATCAAAACATATTCCATCAGATAGTTCTGCTTACTCTGCCGAACTTATAGCTTCGGTTCTAGCACTGAAGATAATCCCTCAATATTCAAACAAGAACTTTCTGATTTTGTCCGATTTGCTGTCAGCTTTGGAGGCCACAACTGGTCGTAACCTCCATCATCCTGAACTTCTACACTTTTTTTTTTTTAAAGTCTTTGCCTCTTTGAAAGCGGAAGGTCACAACATTGTTCTTGCTTGGGTTCCTGGTCATGTTGGCATTGGGGGAAGTGAAATGGCTGATCGTTTGGCCAAGAATGCCACAAGGAAAGTAACATATCTATCCCCTACTCAGATTTGAAACCCAAAGATAATGATTATGTCCAAGCCTCTGACAGTATCTGGATAACAAACTTTTCCAGATCCCTTCAAATCTATAAGAGTTCCTCTCATCTACCTCTGGTGGTCTGCCGTGCGGTGCGACCTGTGACGGAGGGGAATGAGATCCTGGTGATTGAGAGGGCCAGCGCCCTCAACACATCACTTTGGCTCAGACCTCTCCTACACAGGAGGTACACTCTGGCCCGGGTGTATCAATCGGCTTCCCCTTCATGGGGCTGGGTCAAGACAGGCAGTTCTCTGGCTGGCCAAGGTAACCCCTTCAGTGCTCAGCTCTCTGTTCCCGGGAGTTGGGCATGATCAGCGGGGATAAGGTTGGTAGGTTTCTGTCTGTTGTATATCTCTCCTGAAGCCTGGAAGGGGTCAAGACAATGACTTCTTGGCCCTGGACCCTTAGTTGGACTCCATGGTGGGTGGGTAAGGGAGAGATGAAATTTCACACTTATAAATATGGCTTCTTCACCAAACAATCCTACCCCCCAAAAAAGAACAGAGAATTTAATTTCACGAAGGCTGTCGCAGGAGTCTGACGTGGACTCAGATTCCGATACAGAAACAAGGAAGATGTCAGGATTTTGGTCCTCTTGGCTGATAATGGAAAGTACGGAGCAGGACAAACCAATTTCTGCACTAAGCCCGTTTGCAATATAGAAGGGTTTCCAAGGTGTTGCAGGAGACCCACAGTCCATAATACGACTCCGAAATGGTACCTTTCTTATCCAGTGCAAGAATAAGAAACAATCAGAGCAGCTGCTGAAAGCTACAAAGCTGGTAGACAGAGAGATCCGGGTGACTCCCCATAAACAGCTGAATTCCTCTAAGGGAGTCATTCGATGCCCAGATCTTAGAGGTGTCTCAGAGGCAGAGATCAAGGCGGAACTTGCATCCCAGGGTGTGACAGAGGTGCATAGGGTGACAGTTAGAAAAGGTGCAGAAAGAGTGCCCACCAACACCCTCTTTCTGACATCCTGCAACCCTTTGTTACCTCCGGTCATTAAAGTAGGATACTTGAATGTCCGTGTGCAAATGAATGTTCCGTCTCCAATGCGATGTTTCAAATGCCAGAAATTTGGACACGTCAGAGATCGCTGTTCTGGGGCGGGGGGGGGGGGGGTGTGCGGTGTTTGTTGCAAGGCAACCCATGATGGGCCGTGTAAAGATCCGGCTCAATGTGCAAACTGCGGTGGCGACCACCCCTCCTCTTCACGAAACTGCCCAGTTTGGATCCAGGAGTCCACCATCCAAAGAGTGAAAACCGAAAAGAAAATCTCGTTTTTTGAAGCACGCAAACAGGTTGTTGGTAGTCAGACGTCAACAGTGTCTTCATATGCTTCGGCTATAAAGAAAGTTTCCACCCGTTCAGTCTGCTGTCAGACTGATGAATTTATTTTCACCAAAACGTTGCAAGGTAGAATGTTAAGCTCTGGTGGAAGCAGGTCCACCATCTCCCAACCCAAAGTGGGTGCCCCTGGTGGAGGCAAAAAATCCGCCACCCCTCAGACGGCCCAGCAGTCTACTCCTTCTGCTGCTGGGCATATTAAAAAGCCAGCCCTCCCGCCTCGAACTTCTGTGTGCAGTGCCCGTGCGGGCAAGGGAGTTCAACCGAGTGTGGAGATGGTGGAGATGAGAAAGAAACCTCCACCATCTCCAAAATCCAGGCCTTCTTCACCTGTGGGCAAGTCTGCCAGCAGGTCTGAAGACCAAAACTGTCCAGTCCAACTTGCTAATAAATTCGCTCCATTGGGTGCAGACGATGACTCGGAGATGACCTGATTTCTGTCCTATTCATCCTCTGCACCATGGACAGTAAAATAATCCATTGGAATATCCGTGGCTTACATTCAAACTTTGAGGAGCTGCAGCTTCTGTGCCAAACATTAAAACCTTACGTCGTAGCTCTTCAAGAAACTAAAATTCAAAGCCAGAAGACCTTCACTCTTTCTGGCTTTAATATTCTTTCCAAACCTGCACAACCATCCACAATGGGACTGTCGGGCGGTGTTGCCCTTCTTTTACATAAAAGTTTGCTGTTTTGTCCTGTCGCTCTGACTACCTCCCTTCAGGCTGTAGCTGCGAGAGTCACTCTCCACAAAACTATTACAATTTTGCTCACTCTATCTGCCACCTTCTGTCCTGGTTTGTCGTCAGGACCTTGTCAGTCTGATCGGAGAACTTCCTCGACCTTTTTTTGCTGTTGGGTGACTTTAATGGACACAATCCTCTTTGGGGTAGTGTCAGTTCGTCATCCAGAGGTCTACTTCGTGAAGATATCCTTTCAGACTTTGATTTGTGTTGTCTGAACGATGGATCTCCAACTTACCTCCACTCTTCCATAGGCTCACTTTCGTGTTTAGATTTGTCGATTTGTGACCCTTCGCTGGTCCTGGACTATGAGTGGTCTGTCCATGACGATCTGCACGGAAGTGACCATTTCCACGTTCTATTAAGACCCATACTAACTGAAAACGCCTCTGTCTCACAACATCTTAATTATAAGAAGGCAAATTGGAATCTTTTTGCAGCCAATATTTCAAAGGAACTCCAGGAAATTGACATTCTTCAGAGTCCAGACCCTGCAGAATCTCTGACCAATACTGTGATAAACTGTGCTAAAACCTGTATTCCAATGTCTTCCGACAAACCCCAACTGCCCAAAACACCCTGGTTTAATTCTGATTGCCAACAAATCTCAAAAGTACGCAAACGGGCTCAGCGTCGGGTATACCAAAGACCTTCAGGTCCCAACGCTCGAGCCCATCAGAAACTCTGTGCCAAATCGAGACACACTTTCAAAATCAGTAAACGTCAGTCTTGGAGAAACTTCTGCTCCGGGCTGATATCTAAAACTTCAAAGAAAAAAGTTTGGAACATAATCAGAAAAATCAAAGGGAAGAACACCAACCCCTCCATTCATCACCTGAAACTTGCCGATGCTCTGATAACTGACAAACAAGCTGTTGCCAATCTGCTGGCCTCCACCATCCAACAGAACTCCTCATCTTCAAATAAATCTGCAGACTTTTTAAGAAACAAACAAATCAGAGAGAAATCTTCATACAATTTCACATCAGACAACTCTGAAGCCTACAGTCTTCCTTTTTCAATCAATGAACTGAAATCAGCTTTGCAAACCTGCAATGATTCTGCCCCTGGTCTGGATGATATTCATTATCAGGTTTTGAAACATCTTCCAGAAAGGTGTCTCCAGACCCTTCTTCAAGTCTACAACCATATCTGGACCACAGGGTGCTTTCCGCCCTCCTGGCGGAAAGCCCTGATCATTCCAATTCCTAAGCTGGAAAGGACCTTACCAACCCTTCAAACTATCGTCCAGTAGCTCTGACCAGCTGCCTCTGTAAGCTGATGGAAAAGATGGTCAACTCCCGTCTGATGTGGAAGCTGGAAACCGATGGCCTTTTGGCCAGCGAACAGTGCGGGTTCCGGAAGTACCACTCGATAGTTTACCATTTAGTCCGTCTGGAAACCACCATCCGCAGCGCCATTGTCAATAAACAGCATGTGGTCGCTATCTTTTTTTAACCTAGAAAAAGCGTACGACACCACCTGGAAATCAAGAATCCTTATGGACCTGCACAGACTTGGTTTTCGTGGTCACCTGCCTCTGTTTATTCAAAACTTTCTGGCTGATCGGCAGTTCCAGGTGCGTATTGGCACCACGCTCTCTGACATCCATGGGCAGGAGTTGGGTGTACCTCAAGGGAGCATCCTTTCTCCTGCCCTTTTCAGCATCAAAATCAATGACATTGTCAAATCGGTAAACCAGGGTTCCGAGTCCTCTCTGTTCGTTGACGACTTCGCGCTGTACGCAGTTGGAGCTTCTTACGCCAGCGTACAGCGTCCACTCCAACTTTGTGTCAACGAGATCCAACAGTGGGCGAGGAAAACGGGTTTACCTTCTCAAGTACCAAAACTCAGTTAATCCATTTCCACAATTTTCGTCAATTCTTTGCTGATCCTGAAATTCGTCTGGACAAGTCCACCGTTCCAGCTGTAAAAGAAGCCAGATTTCTGGGGGTTATTTTTGATCAAAAACTCAGCTTTCTCAGCCACATTAAAAACCTAAAAACCTCTTGCCAGAAAGCTCTGAATATTCTGCGGGTCGTAGCACACACTGACTGGGGCGCTGATAAGAAAACTTTGCTGCACCTCTACAGAGCCCTGGTCCGCTCCAAACTGGACTATGGTTGTGCTGTGTACGGCTCTGCAAGACCGTCTTACCTAAAACTCTTGGACCCTATCCACCATCAAGGGCTTCGTCTCTGTCTTGGAGCATTCCGCACCACCCCTGTGTACAGCCTGTACGCAGAGGCAGGTGAACCCTCACTGTCCAACCGCAGGCTGAAACATCTTTGAATTACTATATCAGACTGTTCTCTGAACCGGAAAACCCTGCCTATGACTGTGTCTTTGACCCTCAGTTCCAAAGTAAATTCGAAAACAACCCTAACTGTATTCCGCCGTTTGGTCTTCGTATGCAGCCTCATGCGCAGAATGCAGGTCTAGACCTAGGAGTTGTGTCCGATTTTTCCAAGTTTCCAGGTGAGCCTCCGTGGACCTTTTTCACACCAGAGATTCGTTTTGATCTTGCAGCTTTTCCCAAAAGAGTCTACCAGCTCTCTGGCATGCAAGGCATTGTATGCTGACCTCTGTTCAAAATTCCAATCCTATCAGAAAATTTTCACTGACGGTTCCAAGTCTGTAGATGGA
>CM065737.1:3462791-3507791 GCA_033310375.1 Conus canariensis
AACCGATTGGCTTCCTACCAAAGAAAATTGAATAGCCAATGAAATGCTGGCAGAATCTCTTGATCTGGAAGGCCACCAATGATACGTTGACGTTGGTATCAAGTTATGAAAAAAACATATATCGGTGTACATGTATAATGAAGTGACTGAATGAAAACTGGATCAGAAATGATCTGCTCAATATGATTAAACTGGGTGTTCTGCATGAACTGAATAAATAAAGTTAAAATAGTTAAAGCAAGGTCTGTGTGTGAATGTGTGCATGACTGCATTAACATGTGTACTCTATGTACACGCTATATGCATGCGTGCGCCAATCATTACATCTGCATGTAAGTAGAGTAATTCCAATGGTACACAGACGCATTCAAAACAATAAATCCAGAAACAAGACGAGGGGTGGATGATTTTTCAAAAAAGCCAAGTTCAAATACAGCATGAGAGACGATGTACAAAATCAGAAGCAACATTCAACAGAACTGTGCTGTAGTTTGTCGATGACAAAGTACTTCCATGACGCACCACATCTTTGGATCAATATAAACACACAGCTTGCTTGAAGAATAGCATAACCTGGTGCATTACTCTGGACACGGTCAAAGGCAGAATAGTTCTATTGAACATTCAACATATTTCCCCCCCCTTCCCTCTTACACTTTATGGAAGAACACTGATTTTGAACATGTTGACTATGCATGGATACATACTAGGTCGGTTTCTGTGTAAATGGATAGCATCATCTTCAGTTTGCGCGCACGTGCATGCACACACACACACACGCACACACACACGCACATGCATAAATGTGATTCGGCTTTCTAGCTCAATCATGAATATACACTTATAAATCTAGATAGGAAGACTTCATTCTGTGCACAGATTTAGGCCTCTGAATATCATCAACACCTTCGTAACCTCTTCATATTCTAGATTACAATTCCATCCCCTCAACATCCCCTTTCTGCCCTGAAAAACTGAAATCTTTTGTCATAAACATATGCCACTTGCTCCATTTTAACCCTTCACTTTGATAGTTTTCTGAGTGGATTTTTTCCTTTTTTCCCCTCTTCTTTTCTTTACATTTTCCTTTTTCAATCCTCTTTGCAATCATCCCACCATTTCTATGAATCCTGAAAACTTCCACATCAATCCAATCATTCCACTGAGCAACCCTGATGTTACTAACATTAAATTCCCCCCCCTCCCCCCCAATTTTTGAGTACTGTAATAAAAATATATACAAGTATAAAAGACATACTGACAGATGCAACAATATCATGCAGCAACTACTATCCTAATGTCAAAAAATGATAAGAGCCTGTACAGAAGCAGCCAAAGCATAAAAAAAAAGTATATTTATCAAAGGAAAAAAGAATTATACGAACTTTCAAACAAACTCAAAACAGTTACCTCACTTTCCCATAATGATAAATCATTTGACCAGTCTTCAGTCAAATTCAGTCTTTCAGATTCAGTATCGTTTTGTTCTCCTGGGGGGAGGGGGGGGGGGGGGCAGGATGTCGGATGAAGAATTATTTCCCTTCCACACAGAATTTCGCTTTCTTTCCTCCTTTTGTGCGCTTCCAAGGAGTAATAGCTCTAAGAAAGATGCGACTGGACGGCGATATAATTGCCAATATTTCGGTATATTTGTATTCCCTTCTGTCCTTCCTTCCCATTGGCAGACATGAATTCCAGCCATTTACATGTTATAGTTCATTTTCTCTCTCCATTCCTTAGCAACTGTTTTTGAAGTGAACACACCTAATTCTTCCTCCATCTTCATCATGTGGTTGGAAAATGGGGAAAAACTGAACACAGTGCTCTAAAATGCATAAAAATCTCTGTTCCCATTGTCTTGAATAATGCACATTTCAAAATTTACCTGCAGAGAATTGATAATCAGTCAACATGTTCATAAAATCACGCAGAAATCTGTCAGTTTGTAGTGTACCTTTCACCCGTCTAATTGATATGCCAAGACTTCTGTCCTTTCAAAATAGAAACTACTCAAAATCCATACCTTTAGGCTTAAAAATGGTCCTTTCCTTCCATCCAGACATGGAATTCCCTTCTCTCAATGTGTGGTAAAGACCATCCTCATTCCACTCAAAAAGAACAAAAATGACAAACAAAAAATACTGTGGTAAAGACCATCCTCATTCCACTCAAAAAGAACAAAAATGACGAACAAAAAATACTGTGGTAAAGACCATCCTCATTCCACTCAAAAAGAACAAAAATGACAAACAAAAAATACAAAACAAAACACAGTATGCAAATGTGACACATTCATAAATACACATGGTGAAAAAAGTGAGTTCTCAACATTGTCCCGAAAGTGTTACCATCACGATTTGTGTTCCACACAAACAACACAGAGGACTGACTGACAGCAAGCATGCAGACAAGCCAGCATTCCAAACACACAATGATCAACTTCGAAAACGTGTATCCAAACTTGACGGCCATTGTCACCTTTTCTTTCTCTTTTCCTCTATTTCAATTTCCTTTGTTGTGGGTACAGAAAAAAGTAACGCTATAACCATCTATGATTCCAATATCTGATTTTCCTTTTCAGACTGTTCATTTTGCCTTGGGTCAACAGTTGTATGCTGAAAAGAGTGTCTCTTCAGTGTGGTAAGGAAAGAGAGAACTTCCATCCAAAGCAGCAGCACTGACAACTGGTGAGAATTACAATAGGCTCTGCAAGATAGTTCTCCCCTTTGCGAAAACATACCGTTAATTCTTCCCAATTTAGTTGATTTCATACTAACCCAATAATGATGAGCTGTCTCTTGGAAGATAACAATTTTTTAATCAGACAGATATCAAATACTTTCTTCTGACAAACCTGCGCCATGCTTCCGGTTTGATTACGCTGCAACTATTCCACAACAATAAAATGACTCCGTTAGCCTACATAATTCATTTGGCTGAAAAGGGATAACAATGACTGGATCTGCCAGTTAGACTGGATTTTGAAAGTGCTCAACAAACCGTATAAACTAACCATGCTTCTTGTATTCGAGCACTTTTAAAATAATCTTCCAAATCTGGACAGAAAACAGTCTATCTCTTGTGTGACCAACTACATGTATACAGATTCAACATTAATCTGGTTGCTTCCCTTAACCATGACTTTATGCTGGTCAACAACTGATCGCATGTAGCAAGCACTCTACAAAACTGTATGTCTGCGTAATAGTTCCCTACTGCCTATCATTAAGGAGTGAAGCACCATTTGAACACTCTTCCTACAATATCTGTCAATCAAAATGGCATTTACGTAGAAAAACAGAATCACTCTAAACCATGGTCTAAATGATTACATGATGGGTTCTAGTGCCTTCAAACTGCTGTCAGTGGCAACATTCTGTACAAGTAAGGGTAGCAATACCTTTCCAGAGGTTCTCAAAACTGGAAACCATCACTTCTCCTCTGCAGACCTATACTATCATCACCATAATAACAATAAAGGTTTTTCCCTTTTCAACAATAATTTCTTATTAAGGCCCATACTTTGGCCAGGAAAAAAAATAGTGTCCCTTCTTTTTATTCCCCATGTTCATTGGAAAAAAAAAATTTTATAAAAAAAATGTTGCAAAAGAAATATTTTCTTTTTTACAATACCATGACATATATGAGCACTGAACAATGGTTGTGTGAATAATTTATTCTTTAAAAAGAAAAAGAAAGAAAGAAAGAAAATGGACATAGAAAAGAAAGAACAAAATGGCTACAGCTACACATGGTGGCAAAAGGCTAGTGGTGCGCCGAGGCGGAGCTAGAATGTTCGTCATCTGCTAAGTTGGGTTCGCTTTTCCACCGCTTTTTGTGCTGGTCACGGCCAAAACCTTCGTCATAGTTGCCCTTGGTGGCGAACAACTGCTTGTAGTGGTTGGTGCAGTACATCACGTCTTTGTTAATTGCGAACGTTTTGGGTCTGCAGAAACCAAGGACAGATGTACACACACACATACGCACACACAATCGCACACATGACTGACATTAGTTTCCTGAAGCCTTGATGCAGAAGAGTAACAAACATGAAGATGTGAATGCTAATGAAAGAGACGATCTGTATGCATTACATACTTAAATCTTTGTCTGCACACTGAACAGACAAATCTATTATACACCTATACTGATAGATGTATACCAAATACTGGAGAGAGTCAGTCCCAAGCTTGCATAATAGTTTGTACACTCATGCTTATGCAATATGTGTGCCCATTAGTGCTTGCATAAACATACTAATCTGTAGCTTTACACACCAATGAAACTGTGTCATTTTAATAAGCCATGCCAAGACAAAGACACACGCACCCCTATCCCTCCCAACCCTCTCTCAAATTCCTCTGCATTAATTAACATTATCAAGAGGCAACTTTGATTTATATCACTGAAGCATACGCAGACTCCTGAGCCTGTGTAACTAATACTAACGCAGACTCCTGAGCCTGTGTAACTAATACTAACGCAGACTCCTGAGCCTGTGTAACTATATAACGCAGACTCCTGAGCCTGGTAACTAATACTAACGCAGACTCCTGAGCCTGTGTAACTAATACTAACGCAGACTCTGAGCTGTGTAACTAATACAACGCAGACTCCTGAGCTGTGTAACTAATACTAACGCAGACTCCTGAGCCTGTGTAACTAATACTAAAATGAACAGATACCAATTCTGATCTATGCTACCATGTCACCTGAAGATAAAACGAGCAAGAACATTCAACATCTGCGACACTGACAGTGAGTAAATACATGATGTGTTCAATAGATAAATGGTATGACTGATATGCAAGTGCTTACAGATGTTGACTGATCAGCTTCTGTAAATACACATTGTCTACCACAAGGAAAGAGGCTTAGCATCTTCTGTCTGTGCACTGCCTTCTCAGTTTGAATTACATTCCCTGACCAACGATCAGCAATAAACAAAACAAACTGCGAAGAAAAACAACGCACACTAAACGATGCAATAAAAAAAAAAAGAAACATTTAACCAACTTTGAATTTCTGGACATTTGCCTCCCTGACCAACACCCTTAAGTATTGTGAGCATTGCTGTTATCACATATGATTAACAGGCACAAAGACAGAACTTTCTGGTGTATGTACCACATAGACTGTTACAACCATGACCACAGTATGGCTTTCTCTGGGTATGCACTTGTTACTGAATCATGCAAACAGTGGCAGCCAACTGCACAGAAACTGAACACAATTCCACACTCCAACTGAAAAGACGGGGCATGCATATGGGGAGACAAAGCTCTTGCTGTCATGCAGATCATCCAGACCGATCCAAAAGATTCACAAAGCTGGTCGTTATTCATGCAGGCAGACCTGGTCAACATCCAGGGGGACACAACCAATCAACATCCACGGGACACACGCAGCACACCTACCATATTGTTGATCGTTGCTAAACTGGTTTCAGAACATCCCTGGAAGACAGTATGCACCTACCAGACCCTCGGTTCTTGCCATCAAGATCATTTCAATATATCCTTAGGTCACGCTCGGTAATGGCACGTTCAGTACCTAGTAGCGATCGTTGCTATCCATGGCTTACGCTCTACACTTACCCGACGATCAACCATCAATTTCTTAAAACTGACTTCAGGATATCTACAACGAATCAATCACTGCTACCAAACTTGCTTCAGTACATCCATGTGGATGTCTAAACACCGAGACCATAGATCATTGCTTGTAATTTGGTTTCAGTATTTACATGGGACACACTCGGCACCTACTACCATCATCAATCTTGACAAAATTGTTTAAGAACATCCACATGGCCGAACCAGTGCTTACTTCACTATCGATCTCTGATATCCAACTTGTTTACAGGACATCCACATGACAGACATAATGCCTTTCCCACGATTGACCCTTGCCATAAATGTTACAGTACATCCACATGATAGACTGTGCTTACTGCAATATCGATCCCTTCTATCAGGACATAAAGGGGACACACTCAGCACCAACCAGACCACGGATCACTGCCAACAAACTTGATTCAATGAGACACACTGAGTATCTAACGGACCACGGATTTCTCCTATCAAACTCATTTCTGCCCATCCATGAAACACATTCGTCACAATGCCGACCACTGATCGCTCCCATCAACCTCTTCAACAACAGCACAGACTTGGCCCTTACCACAGACTGTTGCTGTTAAATTCATTTCTGAGGAAGCACAACAAAGACTTGGCACCTAACACCAACTGTTGCCATTAAACTCATTTCTAGGTTGAAAACTTTCCCAATGGTAACCAAGACAAACTGTGATTCACATGGAAATGAGATTACTCCATTTTGCTGGTGACGTACTCCTGAAAATAAGGAGTCCGATGACACTGACAACCAGTATCTTCAGCCGTACGTCAGCGTCTCTTTTACTGGGCTGCTCTCTTTCTGAAAGAGGTTTCATTTTCAAAGAAACATGTATGAAATTACCTCTGCTTTAAAAGTATGCATATGCTCTGCTCTTGAAAGAACAATAAGCTATTTTGTTGATCTGCTCGCTCCTTCTATGTTCTCTCTTTTCGGGCATTTATATGTTTGGTTGAAAACTTGTACAGATGAGTAACCACCTTAAACTGTGTAAGCAACAATTTCCAGGGAAATATGTTTGGTATGGAAGGGATGTAAATTTGCACAAAGGGAATTAATATCTGCAGAAGATGCACTTAAAGGGGGAAAAAATCAAAATTGAGGAAATAATGAAATAAATAAAATGTGTTAACTGATAATGTTTAAAAAGGGTAAAACAAAGAAAAAAGAAAATTTGAGGAAGCTGAAATTTTGGGGGATAATTTTTTTAAAAAAAGAAGGAAAAAAAAAGACCTGCCCATTCACGTCAGTTTTAGTCAGTTAAATAATCATGGCAGAAAAGAGGTGGGGACAACGAAGTAGGGAGAAGGGAGAAATGGGCAGGGAGAAGGGTGGAGGGTGTTGGTGATGGGAGCGTACCCATATACCCCAGAGAACTTACCTGGCTTCAAAATAAAATACAGCAGAAGGAAAATGGAAAGGAATGAAATGGTTTATTTAGGGCTGGGGTGGGAGGGTATTCAAGATGGTTTCTTCTTCAGCACATACTGAGATCAGAGACATTTCCGACCAGGGCAGACTTGAGGAAGGCTGCATGGTCACGGTATACTGAGACAGAAGTACAATATGTAACAGACTAGAGCAGCCCACCAGTAATACATCACCACGACAGCTGACAAACCACCCTGCATGGCGCCACTCACCACACTATGTTACAGCTGGGGACCTCTCTCTCTCTTCCACCCTGACCAACAGAGTGGACCAAAGTACTGGGCCAGCTCACTGCTGCCTCACAGCCACCGTGGGTCATTCTAGGTCAAGGCCAGGGGTTGTATAGTGCAAGATGACAATACAACGCCACTGGTGAAGGCCCCCCCTGTGACACAGTGCAGCGACTGTGGGGTGTTGTATATTATATGTACACAAGGCCAAGACTAGGAAGCGTATTCATCGCTGATCATTCTGGCAATGACTAATGTCATATCTGTAGTGTCCGACCTGTTGGGTCATGTCGAGACTCACTCACTCCCTCCCTCCTCCTTCCTGCTGTCTGCTCGCAGGCTAGGTGCATCAAGTCTCCTCAGTCTTGGAGGAAAATTTTGGCAAGCCGACTGAATTACAAATAACAGAATGTGACTGCAGGAGCAGAGGGGAAAATATGAGTTTCTTACATTTTCATGCTGAAAATCTGATTGAATTCCTAAAAACAGAAACTTTAATACAAGTAACTAGCTGGGGGCGGGGCTCTAGGAAAAAGCATGGTTTGGCTTGTTTGCTTCTATCTTTCCATGTCCCAAATGAAATGCCATCAAATGGCGTTTCAAACCTACAGACAGACACCTTTTATTTCCAACGTTTCTGGCAGCTTACCATCTTCAGCAGGAAGAAAAAAAAAAAAAATCTGATGTTTCAGACTTAGTTGTCATGTCTATTATGTCATAGGGAAATAGCCAAAAGACGTGTATTGGACCTATCCTTTTTGAGTCTCTCTCATGGCACTTACTGAACCCCTTACCAGGTGCTGATGAGTACGTTCATCAGTAAGAGATGCAGCATCCTTGGAATGGGATGGGATAGACAGATAAGGTGATCGGTACCACCATCTGTTTTGTCCTGTTTCACACAGGACAGTGTAGGGTCATTCAAGTGAAGCAATTACACCTTAAATCTGTACTCTTAGGGGCTGGAATAGCTCAGCTGGTACAGTGCCAGACTGTGGGATTGTGGGTTTGAATCTCTGCCAAGCCATTTCGGCACAGCATGATTTTCCCCTCAGAGCTAACATTGGATCTGACTCCATTTCCCGAATGTCCTTCAAATGAGACAACAAATCAAGTTTCATGACTGAACACATGCACACATGTCAAATCCTATCACCACCTTGCAAAAGAGAAGGCCAGACTGGCCGTTCATATGGATGACATATACACAATGCCTACATCCACCGTGAAAAACAAAAGAATGAGAGACAGATAACCAACTGAATGTAGCACCAGCAGGCAGCTCTTCAGTTGGCCCTACCCAGGTAGGCAGCCTGTTGTGTATGCAAGATCATGGATTGTAGAGCGCTCAGAGCCTGGTCTCCAACAATGAACACGCACTATACAAGTAACCTAAATCATAACAAAAGTAATAGTAGTCTCCTTCCCATGTTCACATATTAACCTGCATTCAGCAGTCTAGGAGTTGATAACAGCCTGTAATGTAAGAAATCTTGGAGGGGGGTACAATGACCAATACTTGATGCCATTTCAATTTCTGAAATGCATCTTATGGGCTGCTGACAATCATGGCCCTTTCTCTCCAGTGCTATGGTTCATCTTGCTGAAATTTCCTTGTGTCAAGTTCATATTCTCTGCCATAATAGCACTGAACCTTTTTACATCCAATTTTTAAACAAATATTCCTTGTGTAGCAGACTGTATTGTGTAAACTCTATCAGCTCATACTGAAGTATATATAAACATTCTCTCAGATCATATTGAAATATGTATAAACAACATAAGGACCCTGTGCAAGTATCTTGTCTTAAAGCTGAGTGTCTGATCAGAAAAGACATGTAGAACTGTTGGTAACTTGTGGATTCATCAGTGATCTAACAATTCCTCAATGTTTAGAGGATTCTTCGGTGATCTAACCAATCCATGCTGATAAACTTACTGGATAGAAAGCCCAAAAAGCTTTTATGAGTCAATCACTCATAGGTCTTACTCAACAACGACAAGCCTAGCCCAGACTCTATCAGTCCATTAAAGTGGTAACAGCAAGTATCAGATGAAGATCTGGACTTCCTGGGGAACAATAATGTACCATCCTGTGCTCTGATGCAGAAAATGCAAACACAGCCCATGAGAAAGGCAATGCTAAACAGAGCTGATGAATGGGGAAAAATGCTGGAAGATGGTGGACCACACACTTGTTTCCAACAGAAGTCTTTTAACTCCTCCCCCTCTTTACCCCTCCCTCACCTCCCCTTGCTAAACACAAATTTCCTATCATAATTCATGCAATAAGCTAACACTGTTTTTTCTCCGCTTGTTTCAATTTCATTCAAATTTCCAAAACTTAATTCCTATCGTCATCAAATTTCTGTGAACGCTTTTCAATCATGAACTGAGCAGTCAAATCAAGATCTAACACTTGAAAAGTCCAATCAAATCAGAGCAACCTGGCTGGCGAGACAAAGCAGCCTACGACGGCAGTGTGTGAGTCTCGACAAAAAGGGAGAAGTGTCCCTGAAATGGTTTCCTTACGTAAGGACGCAATGGCAGTGGGAACATCTAAAGCAGCTCTTGTGGTACGAGTGTTTCTCTATCTCAATCTTTTCCATTGCGTAAACGGTTTTCTGGCAGGCCCCGCATTTCTCCAGTTGCACGGCCACCCGCATGCTCTTGCTGCGGCCAACCTGTCGCACATTAGTCGTTAAAACATCGGCACGTTTTCCTGTCCACACTCACAACATGGGGAAACAGCACACCAGACCAATCTGCTTGGGGAGAAAATCAAAAGTGGGAGAGAACGTGGGAAAAGAACCAAAATAATCCTGTTTCAAAGAAGGAATGCAATTTTCCAGCACTGCTATGGCAGAAGGGACCATGTGCCATGTATCTCTGGACAGACAAAAAGAAATGATTTGAATCCCAGGACGAAGGAGGGTTATGGGTCAATATACAGAAATAACTGGATAGGAAACAACAAAATAGAAACAAATTTCAGAAAGCTGAGACAAAAAAAACATGTTCTAAAAATTGGAAACCACTTACAACGCATGCTTAAAGTCGCTCTCAAGGCGAAGGAAAACGGAGAAAGCAAATGGACACCAAAAACTAATATCATGACAACAGCTGACAGGAAAAGGACTTAAATGTACAGTTTATTGTTTCTGAACCAACAGAATTTTTTTTTTTAAGTTCCCAGTGCTGGCCTAATTGCATTCCATCTTTCTGATCCAATCAGGACTGTCCTTTTTTTTTTTTCTCAATCTTCCCAAATTCATTATTCACCTTTTCATCTTCAAACACAAATGATAGCTGGGGTAAAAAAAAAATAAAAGCAAGGTTGCAGGAACAGTTGAATAACTGGGTAGAAATGAATAAAAGCCAATATTGTGGGAACAAAACAAAGAACAGCCAAGGTTATATATTAGACCAATAAACCAAGGTAGGTCAATAAACCAAGGTAGGTGTGCCAAACCACCAACCAATGAAGAGGGAGTCATGTTCTGTTAAGAAAACAAATTGGATACATAGAAAAGAGCTTGGATACATGATGAACAAACATAACATTGATTTAAATTGATTTAGAAAGGTGGGTAGTTAAAGATCTATTGACTTCCTATCTAGAGGGAGAAGGGAGAAGACGGCACAAGTACTAGCTTCTACAACTAATACCCATGACAGTAAACTAACTAAACAGGAAGATACGTGAGAACTAACTAAAAAGGTTTTCTTTTTTCTTTAAAAGGGAAGACAAATGAAATCAAGCAGAAAGAATACCTTTCCTACAAGCATCATTTTCTATTTCCACACTCACTACCGTTTAGTATCAAGCACACATTCAGAAGGTGGACAGGTGCAATGAAAACAGAAAGAAAGGAAGAAAACATCACCTGAAAGAGAACAGCGTTAGCACAATGCAACCCTTCTACCAGCTGGTCAAATTCATCTAACCACATCAGCATGACACAGAAACAAGCAATACATAAACAGTTTCTAATCATAGTCAAGATATGCAGACAGTTTCTGATCATATTCAAGACGCGGGGAAAAAAAATCACGAAAAAAAAATCACGAAACTGAAAACTTCCATCATTCGTCCACTATGTTCATGCCCTAGAATGACAACACAAAGACACCATTATCAATAACACTGTCTTAAAAACCAAGCCATCATTCACAGTAATGCTCAACATGTGCTAAATTTCATTAAGAAAAATATTTTCAATGAAATGCATGGCCAGTCCTGCTTAAGATGGTCCATAACAATATCTAAGCGTGTACCAAACATCATTTTCTTGTGTGAACAGCAGACATGAACATTTTCTCTTGATGTCTGTCTTTCTTTTTTTTGATTATTCCCATGCATAACATACTTGAACACATGCATAAACATATATACGCATAGATTCCTACATTTGCCCATAGTCACAGATATGTGCACACACAAACACACACCACATGTGCTCTCACATGTGCATAAAAACTACTAAATCAGTTATGCCATTAAGTGCCATGTGTACACACACACACCAAACAAATGGTTAGTGCCCACTGAGCAATAGTTAATCTGCACAAAGACTGAGCTGAAAAGCAGCACAACGGCTTTTAAAAAGATTTACATGTATGTCGAAGATTTTTCATCATTAGAAGACATGTTCTACTAGACAATTATATCTATGTTCACTTCACTCTCTCTCTCTCTCTCTCTTTTACACACACAACACACACAGAGTGAGAAAGAGACACAGAGAGAGAGAGAGAGAGAGTAAAAGCGATGAAAAGGCTTTGTTCTCAATTCATGTTTTCAAGCTTCCTAAATTTCTTGGTTCAAGTTCCAGGCATGTCAATATACATGCAGAGTCTTAACAGAGTTAAAAGCATGGAGAAACACAAGGCTACAAAGTATAGCGCTGGTAAACTGTTGTTTCCCCAGACAAGACATGAAGAAAAGACCTGCAATAAAACCATGCAAATCCGTTAAAAGTGGCATACTACCATACACATATACCTGTCGACATGCATGCACACGGCTTTAGTCCAAAGCTCCAGACGTCTTACCATTCAAAGTCTAAGCAGTAGATCCAAGCATAGCACATGTCAATACTATTAGTCAAGCTGGTTTGATGATAAATGCATCTATATTATTTGTGATGCACTTCTTTTATCTTTTTTTTTTTTTCACCTTCAGTTCAATACCAGTTTAATGCAATCAATCGGTTGGCCACTGGAATAATATTTGGCCTCACCTTTACTTCATTCTTATATAACGTTTGCCTACTTTCGTCACTTAAATGTTATAAATAGGTATATATCCTCACCTTCAGTTTATTCTTATTTAATGCTTGCCTACTTTTGTCACTTTAATGTTATAAATAGGGATAAATTTTTCTACACTATGACATGTAATCCCTGTATGAGACAATTATTCAATGTCCATTCACAATGGGTATATTAAATGAAAATCAATCCCTGATGTTAACATTAGTGTTTTTGTCGGTATCAATCTGCTACCACCCAAAGCAACATCTGTAGATACCTTTTCAATGTTACCACCTACACTGATAAGCTAGCTGCACTAAGCCTTTTTTTTCCAGTCTGAGGCCAAGTCATACCCCTGAACAAACTGAATATAGTATTTCATATCACTCACACACACACACACACACACACACACACACACACACACACCCCTTTCTATCCATTTCAAAACAAGTCTTGTGATAAGGAATAAATCAATGTTCATCACCTATGGGCCGCAGGCTCTTTTGTAACAGTTTTCCTCAAAATTCCTTTGCTCCACAGGAAAATAAACAACAAGAAGCCATCCTAACTTAACATCAGCCCCAATCCCCTTTGCCCCACTACCCCCATACCATTCTTTCTTTTCATTTCTCTTTCTTTCTTTTTATCTGTATAAATATTCTAACTCTAAATAAACCCATATTGTCTCCCCTTGAGCCTTCGTTCCATTCCATAGCCCTTTTTGCACCCAGTTCAAAAGATATGTGACTGTTCGTCTTCCATTGTCAGAGTCTTCAATGTTGTTTGTCTTGCCTAAAGACGTCCAAATATGCCGAAATGCAATGTGATCAGTTTGTAATTTGTTCATTCTTTGTTTAGCGGCACAGTAATTCTGTCTTTGCTTTAAATGTCCATGTGAACGTTCTTTAATGTCCACTACAGAGACCTGTTTGAATAATGAGTAATTCAAATGCATGCTAGTATCTGTTGTGAAACCAAATATTAATTTCATCTTTCAGGACACTTAATTCTTTTTTTTTTCATTTGTGTTCATGTAAGCAGTAAAGTATATCTACATGTGAGCAGTAAACTACAAAACATCTATCATTGGTGAAATCAAGTCTTGCACAATGTTTATCAAAATATCACCATAATATCAAAAGAACCTGAAGAACAAAGTTATGCAAGGAAGGATGGATATGGTAGTATAGTGCATCTAGTGAAAGGTTAGTACGCATGGTTAGTCCAGAGACATTGATTCAAATGACGACATAACCAGATTAAGTCTAGTGACATGGACAAGAGTCCAGCCAATGCTATGACCCATTAGAAAAAAGTAAAACTTTAGAAAACATGAAAAAAAAAAAAAAAAAAAAAACATACCAAAATAATATCTTCCACCAGCAATCAAATCAAACATGATGATGATTATTCAATCATTCAGTCTCAGAAGAATGTTTCTTTCAATGTAGAGTTAAAAAGGTAGCCAGGAGTTTCATCACAGAACCTTTTTAAGGTTTAATTCATAAAGATAAAGACAACCCCTGTCCAATAGCACCATGCATCATACACGCTCACTTTACAGGCCCCCTCCACTTAAAACCCTTAAAACCCTCCAAGCATAGTAAACCCTTAAAAACCTAAAACAAACGGAGAAAAATCATTCCTTGCAAGTTCTCAAACATGTTACAGGTGGTCTGGATAGCGCTTTCTGTTAAATGACAATGAGTGTTAGATTTCAAATTCAAAAGAAGAGCTTGACGGCTGAACCAACCTTGTCCGGTGAAGACTCTTTCGAGTTCCTATCTTCCCCTTCCTAGAACACGAAAGGGTGGGGTGACAACATCAACAACACCAAACAACAAACAGAAAAAAAAACAACAACAAAGCATGAAGACACTGCTGATGCAGACGTAGCGTTAGCTCTCTGCTGTCAGAAATATCTGTTTATGCCACAAAACCTGGTCATATTAAACGATACTGTAAGCACCTCAAAAACTTGTACACTTTGCTTCAGAAACAAGACTGAACTGGACAATCAAAATCTGTGGTCAAACTTGCTATATTCTGAATTTAAGTGGTTTTCTTTATTTCTAGACTTTTACAGACTCAGAAATCGGTCCACATTTTCAAGAGAAAAAAAAAGGAAGACAGAACCGATTTTGTCTGATCTCCCAAAAGCTTTTATGCCAATGTGTGTATAAACTTTGACGGCAGAGTACACAACACTTTTCGGATTTTCTAAATATAATTTCTTTCCAAGTAAGCTTTTGCTTTTAGAGATCATATCACTAGATGATGAGATATGTGACATAAAGTGGTGAACTTGTCCACTGCAGTCTTGTTTCACAACTTAGGTCAGAAAACATCACCACTCTGAACAACGCAGAACAACATCCATCAAATCTTATTATTTGTATGACCAAAATACAAAAACCAACAAAATGCAAATCAGTTTAACATTACAACACAACAGAATTCACACCATACACGAAGCTCCAGTAATTCTTTTCTTGTGGCATCATCTTCTCTATTAAAGCCCTCCACAACTGTTTTTATTTTTTCTCAGCATTTTGAAAAAAAAATTTTTTTTTCAATTTCACCTGGTTCCACACTAGTCTAGAACACCTTCACTGATTCAAGTGTTTGGTGAAAGCACTAGTCAGCCTGAGGGCAGCTATGTCCCACATCAATCCATCACATACTAGTCAGTGGAAGTTGGAGCAACACCCACAGACAGGCTGAGGACCAAGCAGGGTGTAGCACCCTGACCGCTTCACATGTCACATGATATGGCACGAGTCAGCCTGAGGGCAGCTATGTCCCACATCAATCCATCACATACTAGTCAGTGGAAGTTGGAGCAACACCCACAGACAGGCTGAGGACCAAGCAGGGTGTAGCACCCTGACCACTTCACATGTCACATGATGTGGCACGAGTCAGCCTGAGGGCAGC
Organism: Conus canariensis; assembly: GCA_033310375.1. NCBI lineage: Eukaryota > Metazoa > Mollusca > Gastropoda > Neogastropoda > Conidae > Conus > Conus canariensis. The sequence continues at coordinate 3,478,286 of CM065737.1, forward strand.
TATGTCCCACATCAATCCATCACACACTAGTCAGTGGAAGTTGGAGCAACACCCACAGACAGGCTGAGGACCAAGCAGGGTGTAGCACCCTGACCGCTTCACATGTCACATGATGTGGCACGAGTCAGCCTGAGGGCAGCTATGTCCCACATCAATCCATCACACACTAGTCAGTGGAAGTCGGAGCAACACCCACAGACAGGCTGAGGACCAAGCAGGGTGTAGCACCTTGACTGCTTCACATGTCCACATGATGTGGCAGTCACTAAGTCAATCTGCATTTCAGCAGATCGGATTTTACTGGAGCTATTCTCCATTCAGGTTTGACTGAATGGGTTTGAATAAACATGATGGCAGTGAGGACAATGGTGTACCACAGTGGTACATATGACTGTAAGATTATGATCTGCATACCCCCACTGTCACAGACATACCAAAAAAAAAAAGAAGAAAAACAAAACAATAACAGATAAATCCATCGTTATTCAGTTGGAGTATTGATAAAAGAAGGCATTTTATAAGTAAGAACTTAGGAGTTTATCACTCCTCTCTCTCTCTCTCTCTCTCTCAAGACATTCCCATCCTTCACAAAGGGACCCCACAGCAGTCACTCTCTCTCCTCATGTGTCTCTAAGGTGCACTGGCTGAAACAGTGGCTGAGGGGGATTGGTGAAAGGAACAAACTGGGGAATCAGGAGGACGGTGGATCAAAATGACAGGGCAAGCTAAGCTGGCTGGTGGAATGCAGGACAAAGATGGGATGGTGGGGGACAGATAGGGCAAGCTTGCAAGTGAAAAAGGGAAGGGGTGGAGGGAAGAAAGAACCCCCCCCCCCCCCCCAAAAAAAAAAAAAAAAATTGAATCATACAGAGGGAATGGGAGGAGGAGAGAGAAATCGAAGGAGACTGACAAAAGCAGAGTGTCTCCGACTTCTTGCAACCTGTTGTGTAACGGTACAGCTGAGATTTCAAAAAAGTGCCTTGACATAACCACTCTTCCAAGTGTATGAGTACATGTGTGCATGTATGAACATATCACACATGCACACAACACACACACACACACACCCCGCTGTTGTTGACACTATACTGAGCTGCCTCTCAAACTCGCCCAAACCTTCAATAGAAAAGACATTACAAATAACTCTGTCCAGGTCCAGCATGAAATCTATGCTAGACACTTGCTCCACCTACCTCAGCACTCCTTCAGCCAGTTACTATTCAGACATCTTGGACAAATTCAAGAGACCTGACAGGAACTGTTTCAAATGTACATTTCCTGTTGTTGTTGCTTTTTCTTTAAACAAGTCTTTACTTAGTGCTTGTCGACAATTTCTTTCCCCCTTTTTCAAACATGTACTGATCCCTGGATTTTAATGTTATAACTGTTAACTGCATGTGTTGCAAGAGTCTCTTGAAAGCGGGTCACCAGAATTGGCAACCCTGAAGAATCCTCCCCTGGTGTGGCAACCCTGAAGAATCCTCCCCTGGTGATACGGGTATCGCCTGCTTTGGTGTCATCACACACCCTACAGGCTTGCAATGAAGCAGAATGTCACTTCAACATTGCTGTCACCTGTTTTAAAGTTTTGTTCTGAGGGATTTTTTTGCAGATGCATTTTTCATTATGCCCTCAGCAGCATGGTGGGGTATGGCAGAATAACACAACTGTAGTGCTAAGTGTATTACTGCACATCTCCATGATAAGCTCTCACCACTCCATACAGCTCTGCATACACACACACACACACACACACACACACACACACACACTGTGCATGCGCATACACACTTGTATCAGAACATGTGGCACAAAAAAAAAACACCAATATAAATGCACACACAACAAGAATACTAGAAAAAGCAGCCATTCCACACTCTGGCATCTAAACCTACAACCATCTGACACAACAGATCTCCAGCCACACAGAAATCACCACCAATAATTCCATTCATAATGATACAAAAAGCAGCAAAATAAATCTCAAAGAAGTGAATATAAAGACAAGAGTAACTGACAAGAACTGTTATAAAACAATGTTCGTCATATTGCTTTCACAGATCAAGCAGAATCCACCAGACCCACACAATTCGCTGACCTGTGCTTACTTTACCTAAAAATAAAGCAGAATCCACCAGACCCAACAATCGCTGACCTGTGCTTACTTTACCTAAAAATAAAGCAGAATCCACCAGACCCACACAATTCGCTGACCTGTGCTTACTTTACCTAAACATTCTCTGATAAAATACGTTTCTCCTTTTCTTTCCGTTATTCCCTCCGTCTGCCTGTCTTTTGTCACTTTAGTTTTTTTCCTTCTGAACACACCAGCATACCTACCTTTTACTACGCTACATTAATGCTGCCACTGTTACTGATGTAATTATAGCTGTGTAAAAGATCCTATCATTAACTGATGTAATTACAGCTGATTTAAAAGATCCTATCGTTAACTGATGTAATTACAGCTGATTCCAAAGATCCTATCATTAACTGATGTAATTACAGCTGATTTAAAAGATCCTATCGTTAACTGATGTAATTATAGCTCATGTAAAAGATCCTATCGTTAACTGATGTAATTATAGCTGATGTAAAAGATCCTATCAGTTAACTGATGTAATTATAGCTGATGTAAAAGATCCTATCGTTAAGTGACGTAATCATAGCTGATGTAAAAGATCCCATTGTTAACTGATGTAATTATAGCTGATGTAAAAGATCCTATCGTTAACTGACGTAATCATAGCTGATGTAAAAGATCCCATTGTTAACTGATGTAATTATAGCTGATGTAAAAGATCCTATCATCTCCTCTTCTTTATCATTTCTTGATATAGTGCAGCTTGACAACAAGAACCCCCATAAATACTGGGGAGGGGGGGGGGGGGGATCAATTTGTGAATCAGTAGGAGGTATCCTCTAAAGACAGACTGTGGCCACCTTCAACAGTGAAACTAACCACCATCAGATATGAAATTAAAAAAATAAAGAAATAAAAAGAAAGAAAGAAAGAAAAGAAAGAAAGAAAATTCTTGGCTAGTGAACCTCAGGGGTCTAGCTGAGGAATGAGGGAAGAGAAGTGGCAGGGAGACAATACACAGAGTGCAGACGAAGAGCACGGTGTTCCAGGAAGGGAGTCTAAGTTACTCTTCACTGTAAACATTTCTGACATATTCAGCTAAGGGCAAAGTGTTCTAGAAGTAACCGGTGAATCTTCAATCACTACAGGCACCAGTGTTTCAAAATTCCAGTTGATCATCTTTATCAAGAAACTAGCACAAGCACTTGTGCTAAAGAAATTACCATTCAGTTTTCATTACTAAGAATTCAGTACAAGCACCAGTATCTTTAAAATTACCAATGAATCATCATTATCAAGAATTTAGTACAGGCACCAGAATTTAAAAACTCACCAATGAATCATCTTTGACCAGAATTTAGTAAAGGCATCCAAGTTTCAAAAAATACCACTGAATCATCATTATAAAAAATTAAGCAAAAAGCGCCAGTGGTTTACAAAATACTGTACTGGTGAATCATCATTATACAGAATTTAGTGTGGGCATAAATGTTTTGAAATAAGCAGTGAATTATCATTATGAGGAATTTAGCACAGGCATCTGTAATTTAAAATTTACCAGTGAATCATGATCAAAAAGGGGAAGGGGGAGCAGTGGTGGATGTGTAGAGCAGAGTGAAGGGGAAGACATAGCGGCATGTGTGAATGTGAGCATGTGTGTGTGTGTGTGTGTGTGTGTGTGTGTGTGGTGTGTGTGTGTGTGTGTGTGCATGCGAAACCCAACTTTTGCTGAAACTGGAAGTGGTCATAAATGTAAAAGAACCCTTTTTTTTTTTTCTGTGGAACCTCTTTGTGAAGTTTTGAAACTCTAAAGAAATAAACTGACTTGACCTTTGCCTGTTGACATTACTGCCTAAGCTACAAGACATTAAACATGCCTTAAAAACATACATAATTAAAATCACCGGGGATTTAAAAAATTGTAGATTTATTGATTCAAAAGGGCTATCTGGATCAAGTCAACCAAGCTAGCTTTCCTCCATAGGCATACTGAAAAGGTCAGCAACACTGCCGATCAACAATTAGAGTTTACAACCGGCAGCTGAAACAGACAAATCAATACACCTCAAATGGAAACGTTTCTCAATGTGTAGTTGCAAACTCCGACTGCATTAGAAGCCAACAGTGACTCATCGCGATGATGTGACATTACCTGACTGATGTTCACCTGACAGGTGCATCTGGTCAAAGTGCCAAGCATCATTTCTCAATTCTGTGCAGTAATGGCGCAGCGCACCCAACACTCTGATTCTCTATTCCAGTGAATCATCATTATCTCTATTCCAGTGAATCATCATTATCTCTATTCCAGTGAATCGTCATTACCTCTATTCCAGTGAATCATCATTATCTCTATTCCAGTGAATCATCATTACCTCTATTCCAGTGAATCCTCATTATCTCTATTCATCATTATCTCTATTCATCATTATCTCTATTCCAGTGAATCATCATTATCTCTATTCCAGTGAATCATCATTATCAAGAATTTAGCACAGACATCAAAGTTTTAGAAATTACCCTGAATTTTCATTATCAAGGATGTGCCAAGAGCAGGAGTGTTTTAGCAATTACCAGGGAATCCTTATCAAGAATTTAGCACAGACATCATAGTTTTAGAAATTACCCTGAATTTTCATTATCAAGGATGTGCCAAGAGCAGGAGTGTTTTAGCAATTACCAGGGAATCCTTATCAGGTGCCATGTTTCACCGAACACTGAATTATGATTAACAACAACTACAGGCAACAGGATTTTCTCTTTCGTTTTTTTCTTTTTCTTTTTCCTGTCTTTTTTTTCTCTTTCTTTTTTCTTTTTCATTTGTTTGTGTATTTTTAAGTCAATACCTCTGAATCATTATTATCAAGAATAAAATACATGTAGTTGTACACGTACAAGTGTTTTTTGAAGTACAAGTGAATCACCAGCAAAAATCTACCACATACCATTATGATAGATAATGCCGATGAATCATCACTATCAAGAATTTGGTAGAAATGTCAATGAGTTATAAAAGATTAAGCACGATGAATCATCACTATCAAGAATTTGGTAGAAATGTCAATGAGTTATAAAAGATTAAGCACAGTCTCAAATTTAAGGGGGAAAACTGCAAACGAATCATTCATATCAGTGAATTATTGTTACCTATGTGGTGATGTTCAGCAACTATGGCAAGACCAGTTCACTGGAGTTTTAATATGATCTGTCTGAGAGAGAATCATTGTGCAGGAGTTGTAGACCAAGGAAAGGTCTGTTCGTTTTGTTTTGTCTTCATCTTGGAATTTCCTTTCAAAAATCTGTTTGAAAAATCATTTGAATACTACAGCGCCTTGAACTTGAAATAATCATTTGCATAATACAGTGCCTCAGGGTACTGGGAAGCTCCATAAAAATACCCTGTTCCACTAATACTGATGATAATAATGATAATAATAACGTGCTTTGCGCCATTAAAAAAACAAAAAAACAAACTCTATTGTGATAAAATGATTATAAAAAATTCTGCGGTATCAGAAAGTGTGATTTTAACCAATATTTTTTAAGACGCCATGCTGAGGTTCAGAGAGTGTAAAAAAAAAATTCTTTATCATAATAATTATACAGAAGACACCTTCATGTAACTGACAGCTTTATAAATATAACTTATGATAAGACAGTGCAGCTCCTTGAGTTATCAGAAATGACCTTAAAAAAAACACACAAAAAACAACCTACAATAATAACAGTAGTAAAGAAAAACAACTCAACCAGTGAGTGAAGAGTTATTCTTCATAAGTAGTTTGAGTGAACACCCAAATGTCATCTAACTACTGCGTATCTGTGAGAATGAAGAGACTAACGAAAGTGACACACCATTAAACATCCACTGACTTACCTTGTCATCTGCAAGAATTACTGACAAACAACTGTACACACCTATAGATGCTGAACAGTTTAACCACCAACACTATATATTCTCCATTATATCAACCTGACCCCATCCTCCCCATCTATTTCGATTATTCATGCATTATTTCCTAGCAACACTTCATATTTGTATGATATTTGAGAGATCAACACTCACACTGTTTACAATGGCATAGCTACAAAACAGCAACTGCAGACTTAACACTCACATACTTGAAAACAAACATGCCACATGGATTACCACAACACAATCAATTGTACCCACAGAACATCAGAAGAGAAAATACTCCTACCATCCACAACAGACCAAAACAAAAAACCACCGGTTATCAAGATAAACTATCAGGCTACCATAACATTCACACCATCTATTACAAGTATACAACTGAAGCCGGCTGTATGAAATCAGTTGTACCACAACCTTTTGTTCCACAGCTATCGGCTCTTCCCTTCCATAACTTTTCTAGGTGTCTCAACCTCCAGTTGAACTAAGCTGTATTCAACTCAATACCATTACCAGTGGATGCATTCAACTTATTCTGTCATCCTCCTCGATTTCAATGCAGCCAGCTTGGAGTATAAACACTGACTGAATCACGCAACCAGCTTGGAGTATGAACACTGAATTAATCACAATCAATCTATACCAAAGAAACCCCCAAACTTTCCTGTCCTGGGAAGCATGCTACACTGTCTCTCACCTTTCTGGCGGCGGGTTTGGGCTTGGTGGGGGTGGCGTTGGCAGTGCCCGCCTGCTGTTGAATGTTCTTGAACTTGGCCAGCATTTTCTTGGTGGTGTCGGGTTTAGGCATGCCCTGCGCCCAGTCCGTGTCCTCCTCGCGCACCACATCATCGCGGCGCTCTGGCTCGGACTCGAACACCGAAGCCTCTGCCTGTGAATGATGAAAATCAAGAGGGGTGATCAGTATCAAGAACATTAGGTGTAACTGGCTGTGCTTGTGTGCTTGATTGTCTGCGTGTGTGTGTTTGTGGTTATGTTTGTTGATGTGGATATGTGTAAGCCTCTTTCTCTCCATTAGACTGTGTGCACTTATATGCCAGTGCATGTGAGACCAGGTGTGTATGCATGCGCTGTCTGTGCTTATGCACATAGCCTGGAAAGAAGATTTCTGCACAGGTATTACAGTCATCATGCAGCTACAGCACAAGCTGTGGCCATCTCTGTTTCATGACTGGGAGGGGGGTGTTACAGGTAGGAGGACGTACAGGACAGACAGATGGATGGAGCTGTGGGGGACTACTTCCAGGCAACTGCACACAGAAGGGGGTGAAACACAGGTGGGGGTGGGGGAGGTTTTTTAATAACTTGGGAAACAACTGTGTTGGCACAGCCATCCAAACGACAGGTGAGCCTGACACAACAGACTGCAGTGATAAGTCAGATCACATCTTTGCACAAATGACAGACCGAAAAAGAGGGGTAGACAGAGGGACAGATAGAGACAGAGGCTAGAGAGACAACATGTATGCACATACATACTAACACACACATTTTATAACGAGGCATAAAAAGCATGTGAAAACCCAATGGAAGAAAAACAATGCATTTACACACATGGGGAACACACACATGAACACACACACACACACGCATATACAAACACATGCATACTCACGTACCCAAGTACTTGCACGAACACACACACACACACACACACACACACACACACACACACACACACACACACCCAGAGCAGTTGAACTCAACAAAATAGTAAGACACCATAAATCAGCACTGTGCAGAGCACACTTCGCACAAAAGGAAAATGGGGGAAGTAAAAGGAGCACATATGCACACACTTACTAACACAACACTGCACAGACACAGAGAGACACTCATGTATGCATACATTGTATCTGAAGGGAAGAGAGAAAACACACACACACACACACACACACACACACACACATACCACACACACACACACACACACACATGCAAAAAGGATTTGGGAACACACATGCACACACGCACATTTTAGAAAATTATAATGTGCTATTTCTCCTGTTACTGGACAATCACCAGTAACAGCAGAGCACAGCACATTACAATTTTTGTCCAGTTTAAATTTTAACAAATTCCAACTGATCGGAAAATCCAGTGCTCTAGAATGACAATGAGCCAAGTTTGTGAGGTACAACTGCAGCAGTGTAGGGTATCCGTTCAGCATTGCTGAGAAACTAGATATGATAACTACATTTCTGACCTATCTGCCCTGCAGACTCCGCCCTGTGACCTAGACTGCCTTGAAGCAAGCACAGAAAAACCAGGGCACAGTGTGAAAATGATCATTTGAAAAGACAAAAAAATCCAAAGCAGTGATATCACACATTTGATGTTGTGAAAGATGTACAAGGGAGATACCCATGAAAACAAATTTACTGAACTTGTTGAAAGATGTGGAGTGCACTCGCAGTTCAGAGTTGTCTGGCAAGTCTGCAGCTATCTTGTTATGAACTGTCCTGTAAATCATTGAGAATGAGATACAGGAGACCATGTCGTCTCTTCTCCAAGAATCCTGGTGCAAGCTACAAACCATGTTGCCAGTTTCCATAATCCACCAGTATGGATTACAGGATCTCAACAGGAGTACCTAATTCTACAACAAGCGTTCAGTGATGGGCAGCTCTGTACGTCTGCTGGCCCCAAAGACAGAACCCAATCTGCCACCTACTTTTCATCCTGAAGCCGAGGTTCAAACCCATGATCCACGAAAAGCCCAATATTCTTAACTCATTCACTCCTGTATCCCAGCAATGCTCAGGCCCTGCTGAACAGCACAACAAACTGGTGCCAGAGCCATGCTGGGGCAGCAGACCTGTTGTACTCAAATCAATATCATTTCCAAAACTAAGCATGTTACAGTTTTCATATTTGAAAGAGATACAAATACAGGCTTTATTCATTACATGGTAAAGTTTTGAAGTGGTTTCGATCTTGAAGTCTTTGGACCAAATTGAGTCTACCGTTTACATTCAATGGCAAGTTCCCTCCTCAAAGTGCAGTTGGTACGTCACTGTTGTCACTGCAAACAACAGATAATTCTAAAGAGGTTTAAAAAAGGAATGAATAAGGTGGCTAAGATATTTTTCAAGCCCGCTATATAAAACCCCCATAAATAAAGAAGAAACCTCTCTGTATGTGCCATCTAATCTATGCATGCAAAAACGGCTAACCATTCAGACCTGTGAAATCTGATATTCTTCACTATACTACCTACACATTCACTTTGACCATTTCCAAACTAACCAGATTTTTTTTGCAAGCAAATGACTGGACCTTACAACACGTGTTGCTGGTGACTTCCGTGTCACAAAACCAAATGAAGAGCTGGAAGTACTGTTTCAAAACAAGGTCATCAGTAACAAAACCAAATGAAGAGCTGAAAGTACTGTTTCAAAACACGGTCATCAGTAACAAAACGAAAACAACAACTGTCAATACTGATGCAGAACAAAGCCAGCGAATCAGTCATTCCAGCCAGAAGGTATTGTGGCTGAGTGGTTAGAATATGCAAATGGTATGCCGAAAGTCCATGGTTCAAATCCAACGAGGGAACTGTTATGCTTTTCCTATTTCTTTTAAAGTGTAAGATAACAGGGAAAGTGAGTACAATTCTCTGCTGTCCAGACAAAGTGATGTCCCCTGGTATAAAACCGCCAATTCATCATCGATAAAGTGAGTGTGGATAACAACTCTATTATCAGTGAAGGGAAAAAAAACAAATCATGAAAAGAAAATGAAGCCAAGAAACATGACAGACTGAACCTACCTGTGGCTGGTACTGCCCAGGAAGATCGGAGGGGTGGACACTCCCGTCGTTCATGTCAGTACCGGCCTGCGGAGACTTGGGGGTTCGAGGAGCAGGCCTCTGCTGCGTGACTCTTGGTTCCTCACGGGGTGGCGTGAACTCCTTGGGCTTGTCGGAGGAGGGTGGGGACACTTTGGAATTCTCCGACTCCTTCTGGCGCCAGGCGGACAGCAGGTTCTTTGTGTAGCCTTGCTCTGGCAGTTCCTGTTCACTACTGATGGGGTCCTCGCTGCGGACCACATCGTTCCGTGCCTCGGGCTTGCTCTCAATGATGCCGCTCTCCGGAGGCTGGTTATAGTCGGGGACGAACTGTTTCGGGGTATTCTCGTATACGCCTGATCCGCCAGGGGGTGGAGTGAACTCTTTCTTGGAACGTGGCGACTTGGAAGGAGTGTTGTCCCCTGAGCTGAGCTGGCGGAACCGGTCAGCCAGGCTCTTCGCCATGCCTTTCTCAGGGAGGACTTCTTCCACCTGGTCTTCAGCATGGATGACGTCGCTGGCCACCTGTGGTGTGCTCTCATACACCCCTGATGCCTGTGGGCCTGCACCGTTTTCCCTGGGTGGTGTGAACTCTTTGACCTTGCTGGGGGAGGGTGGGGACTTGGTGGTCTTTTCCATCTCCCTGAAGCGAGCGGCGATGTTTTTGGCGGTGCCCGACTCATACTTGACATCATCAGGGATCGAGTCTGCTTTCACCACATCTGCCCGGTCAGCAGGTTGACTCTCAAAAACCCCCGACTCTGTGTGTCCTTCATACTTCTCCACAAAGCCTGTCGGCTCCGACACGTATTCCACTCTCCCCGAAGTATCTGGAGTGATCTCCCTCTTTCCTCTTGGAGAGCTGGAAGCCTTCTCTGTGGACAGCTGCTTGAAGCGCTCAGCGATATTCTTGGCAGAGCCTTTCTCAGGCAGGACCTCTTCAGGAAGCTCGTCAGACTTGACAACATCTGCTCTCTCTGCTGGTTGGCTTTCAAAGACGCCTGCCTGGAGTTCTGGCTCGTATTTGTCCACATGGCCCCGGGGTTCGGACACATACTCCACTTTGCCGGTTCTGTCGGGTGTGATTTCTCGTTTGCCAGGGGAGGGGACAGGAACTGCTCCTTGCTTTTCCATTTCTTTGAACCTGGCAGTGTACATGACCAGAAATGAAACATACATTCTTTTAAACTTAAACTGCAGCATTCACCAGGATTACTCATTTACGTCTCCTAAGCAAAAGCATGTGCAAAGTGCAAATAAGGAAACGCCTACAGAGAAACACACTTAAGGGAACCTGCCCATGAACCTATACACATGTGATATGTGTGTACGCACACAATTATTGCATACTCACATACACACTGATGTGTACCTATACATATGTGATATGTGTGTACACACACAGTTATTTTCATACTCACATACACACTGATGTCCTCATCTCTCTCTCAAAAGCACATAAGATAACATACTCACATTTTTGCAAACACCACCTCTACTATTTGCTTGCATAATATAAACAGGTATATGCATGTCTTCCTCTATATAAACAGAAATGTCTCCACCCATAGCAAAGAATTTTAACAAGAGGCATTCCAGAGCAAAGAATTTTAACAATCTTTTTTAAATTACACATACACATATTTTATGAAAGAACTAAAAGAAAACAAAGCCTCGTACGTCTCAAATCATTTCGAAATGTTCTGTTCATAACATTCATAAAACGGAAAAAGCTACTATGACAAAGAAAAACCACTGATAATCAAGTCTTGGTTCTAGTTACAAGCAAGATGTAAACAAAACTGAAAAACTATCAAACTGAAAGTGTACACACATGTCCAAAGATACCCCCACACACACACATAAGCAACCACACGCACACAAAAGAGCTGGCATGTTCACACACACACACATAAGACACCCTGAAAAAATAAAAACGTACCACTTCATCAAATCAATGGCAATCACAACCTTGAAAACAGTTAATCGCTGAAAGGGTTGGGAATATTTTGTTCTGTGGGATCCAGGGGGGTTGCATAGGCCTCTTGATGGGGTTGTGTATGTGCAGCTGTTGATTTTTTTTCTTTTGCAATTAATACCTTTTAACAGAGGCATTTCCTGGCACTTACACAATTTCAACAATGGGAATCCACTGCAGTAAAATTAAACAGTTTTAGCCCAACAATCATTTTGGGCTGAAGGTCTTTCAAAACTGTTGAATTATTATCTTGAAAAGGCTGAAACACTGATATCTGACACGCCCAAATACCTCAAACCACTCTACCTGGCAGCCAGGTTGCGGGCCGTGCCTTGCTCCGGCAGTGCCTCCTGGCTCTGGTCGTCAGCATGGACCACATCAGGGTTGTACTGCGGCTCGTTCTCAAACACCCCGCCATCTGTCGCAGCAGATGGAGGGTAACTTCCCTCTTCGACTCTGCAGACATGTTCTCGACCTGTCCGGTAACAAACTTATCCCGCATGCTCTTGGCCGTGCCCACTGTTGGAAGCTCTCGCGCCGATGTTGCGGTCCGTCTCTCTCACCACGTCCGCACGCTGTTCCGGTTCGTTCTCGTAGACCCCTTCTTCCGGCTCGTCTTCCCACTGCGGTTCAAAAGTAGCTGGTTCGCTCTCGTAGATTCCCCCTTCTGCTGAAGAGACCTCCTGGCGGATGTTGATTGCCTGTTGTCGCTGTTGGGGCGTTTCTTCTGGATGTCGTTCAAACTGGTTCTTCACCGAGGACATTTCCTGGAAGTGGAGCTGTCACAGACAGGAGAAAGGAGAGTGTTAGGACCACTTTTTTGGTCACCCTGATACATTCTGATTTCTAGATGCAAATGCCAGTGCTGAGAACGGATACAGCAGTAAAAAAAAATCTGAATGTGAGTGCGTGCGTGCTTTTGTGTGCGTGTGCATGCGTGCATGTCTGTGTGTGTTGTGCATGCATGCATGTACGTGCGTGCTTATGTGCGTGTGTGCTATGCTTGTTTATGCATGCATGCATTCATGTGAAAAGGTGAGAGAAACTGAAACAGAGGTCATGCGTTGATGATGCTGTGCGTTTCTGTATTTGCCTGCTTTCAATTCTGCATAAAAGGATTGTGTTTCAATTCAAATATAAATAAAAGGATACAATATTACTTTTGTACATCCCGAACACCATCAAAGATGACACTTTGAAAGATAAGATAATGTTGCTTATAGCCCAGCCGACCACAAAGGGCCATATCAGGGCTGTCACCACGTTAAAATCAACTCACAAGTCATTATTCACTCAATTCTTTAAAACACATCTTCAAAAAACCCATCCGAAAGTTTGTTAAAAATCTTTCCACTGTAAAATCTTAGCTCCAATGAAAAATGTTAATCTCTTTCAAGAACTCAAAGATCGTGAAGACATGAACATGGAATTTAAAAAAAAAATAAACAAAAGAAATATTTTCTTTAAAAAAGAAAAGGAGTGAAAAGAGCATGGTGCAAAACATGCTTCACTCCCTGTAACCATGAAGACAGATCAAATGCACTGATCTTTTCGTCCCCCTGGCATTTCCTGACTTCTTCACTTTCAAGCCTCACAATTCAATCGCTCATCATTACAGACACTAAAGGTTACCCTGTGAAAGGTGATCCACTTTGGTCACATCCTTTTAAAAAGTTACCCACAGCCACTCTAAGCAGTCTCTTGCTAAAGTGCAAGAACAAGATTTTGTTAATGCGCTCTCCCTTGCCTATCTTTCTCGATGTTTCGCCTGGCAAGTTCGCACAGGTAAGCAGTTCGCACATCAACTGGCGACATGATCAGGACAGCTGCACTCATTCCTCACTTTGGTCATTCATACCTTTTTTCAATGCTTCATTACCACAGTGAACGAGTACAAAATAACAGAAAGAATCATATTTGACACAAAATCCGCCTTGGATTAAGGCTCTCAGGCCAACTGACATAGGCTAGAACACCAAGGCTACATCAAAATGTTGTTATGCTCTGCACAGTTATGCGGGGATTGTCTCCAGTTGTGACAAGCTCCTAGCATAACATTATCAGTCTCCAAAATCCCCCAAAGTCGAAGTGTGGCCGCCCATATGGCGGGGTAATCAAAAACAGTCACACAAGTACTGTTCTCATCCCTAGCTGATGCATTTGTGCCATAGTGTTCAAGTACTTTGGCTGTTCGGATGATCCCTGGAGTCTTTCAGCCAGAGTACGACAACAACAACGGCACAAAATCTGACAGCGAGGACAAAGTCACCATCTCCGCCCAAAGGAGATGGAAAATTGTGGAGGACTTGACCATCATCTTTGCCATCACTGGTTGATCACCTTTGCCATGCAATCTCACCTGAAACACTGAGCATCTTTAACTCCCTAAACTAGGCAAGCATTTGTTCTTGCGCTCACCTACCTAAGTGGTCACACGTGTCACACGCAAGCACACTTGAGCTAGTGACCCAAGTAGAACATGAGACTCAATTTGTGTGCTTTACACACACACACACACACACACACACACACACAAAACCAAAATTTAAGACGCTGCTCTGCAGTGTTCTGCCTGGGCGCAGTGTAGTGGTGAATGAAGAAAAACTAGAAGTGTGTGGCAACTCACGTCTTCTTTTTCGTTTTGTTCCCTCACGACGTCTTTGTCTTCCTGTCCATACTCTTCCTTCTGGTCCACACCCCCAAAGGCAGCTTCTGTCAACACCACCAAAACACCACGTTCATTTCTCTCTTATACAACTTTTCTATATTACTTTTATGCTCCAGTGGAGTCTTCCAATGGATCGGAATCACAAAAAAAAAAACCTGCATCTGTTGACAACTATCAAATGCTATCAAATATATGCAAATTACAATCCTGAATGCAAAAATACATAAATAAAAAGTATACATAACTGGGCATCTCCCCATCCCCCACCATACCCCCAATCTTCCCTCCCTTTCCATCACACTCAAAGTAGTGGGACATGTTTCATAGGCATCACGTTGGGGCTTAACCTTCGGCCTCTGACCTTGGCTTCCAATGGGATTCATGTTCATGTCATAACCAGTCGTTCTACTGAGTTGAATGAAAACTGAATGCTTTCCAGTATGTCAAGCTGTAATCTTCAATAACAGTTTGTCCATGCTGCAAATTTGATGAGAATTTTATCCTAGACGCAGACTCTATTGTGCCTGTTAAATTTCCAAAATTACAAACTGTGAGCTTGACCTTGACATTCATCTTCTGCTTCATGCTTTCAAACAGCTGACTACTAATCTAAGTTTAATGAAGTTTGGGAACAAGACATGAACTCTTCTGTGCTGAAAAGTTATTTCTGCGCACCGTTGTGGCCTGATGTTCAACTTCTGAATTTGATTATCAAGTGAGCTCATACACTTAACACAGTCAAACACTGTACAAAATTGACACAATTTTGACACAAGAGGTCCACAGGTTCTAGTGTGACTATCCTTTTTTTCCATTATGTCTTGACCTCTGACCACTGACCTTGAATTCCCACAAGTTTCATGCCCTAACCACAGCCAGTCATTCTACCAAACTCCATGCCACCTAGATGTGAGCTTTTCTATGAGGAAGAAATATGACCATGACATCTACATTCCCTGGGACATGTTTCATAGGCATCATGTTGGGGCTGCCAGTCTTTCTAATTTTGACTTGTATTCACGGTATCTTGCCAGTGAATTCAAAATAAAAGGCACACATCATGATCTCCCTAAATACTGAAACTAAGCACAAAAGTAAATGAATAATGTTTTCAAAGTAAATAGACAACACAACAACAACAAAAACAAAAAAAAAAGGGGGGGGGGGGGGGGGGGGGGGCCGAAATGTACATAAACACACTTCATGTGCCTACTACCAGTCACCAGGGGAGAACTAATTCATCAATTTTTTTGTCTGCAGAAGACACATTTATGAAAAATGTATTGGCCTGTTTTGTACTGTGTATTACTTCAGTTTTGCATTGCACTCCATTATCTATGTGTGTGCACTTTGGCTTGAAAATGGACAGCCGGACAGAAGACTGCGGGAGTCTGTGGACTTTCCATTATCCTTGATGCCATCTATCTCAGAACACTGAATAGCTCATGATGTAACAAAATGCTGATGCCTTGATCAGAATGATGATGCAAGGGACAGGGCAGGAGAGCTGGGTGGTTCTGCGTGAAATGGAGGACAACTATTGATAATGATCTAAAGATGAAAACACCACAAGCATGACACAGTTTTTGCATGCTGATCCAAAGAAACTATCGAATCACTTTCACTGCTTCCCTGATGATGATGATAATGATAATTCTGATGATTTTACAGAATGCATGCATTTAAATGATACTGATAATGAGCTGAACATGGAACTAGAATGATCATAATGTGAGATCAAAATGGAAAAAAAAAACCCACTCTATAGTGATGATAACTGAAGTGCTAGTCAACACGATGTCAATGGTTTTAAGACGCTATGAGGATACTGATGTCAATGATCATGATCGTGGGAAGCAGCTTAGTCGCCCAAGAACATCCTCATCAACCTAAGAACTTGATCAGCAACCAAGTGGAAAATAACATTTGAGACAGAGGCCTGTGTTTTGCCAGCCTATCCTGTATAACAGAATTTAATAACCCAAAGAACCATAACAGACTAAAGTCAACTAGGCAACAAAACTTTCAACTCAGGTACCACTGAGACATTAAACAAATTGATGTTGGCTGCTGCCAGGCATCCATAATATCTCTGAGGCACACTCTCAATGTTACATCCATGCCACATTACTGGATGTTAGCTACATTCTGTGACAGGTACAGAGGGTGATTAAGACACAATGCCTCTGGAAATCAATGCTGTTATCTCCGCAGACCCAGCCAGCAGGGGTGTGAATGACAGCACAGGGTGCCACTGAATGGTATTGTCCTGGATCCCAATACCACTGTCAATGATAAACAGAACATGGTTTTCATATTACGGGGGCCACAGAAGCACCTTCCAGCTTCTGAAAGGGAAACACAGAAACGCTTTCTGTTTGATGCTTTGTCCGTGTAATAGGGAATCGCGGTCAGGGGAAACCAACAGAGTTTCCCCTTTCAGCTATTTTTGGAGATATATGTCTTGTGAATATTAACTCTCTCTCTCTCGCTGTCTTCTCAGTCATGTACTCTTCCTAATCCCCCCCCCCCCCCCCCTTTCTATCCCTCCACTCCCCCATCCATTCCCTCTCTCTCTAGTCGATGTCCACTGAGAGGTCAGTCAGTCTGACAGATTGCTCCTTTACCATTTGCCACTGTCTTCCATCCCCTCTCTCTCTCTCTCTCTCTCTATATATATATATATATATATATATATGTGTGTGTGTGTGTGTGTGTGTGTGTGTGCGTGCGTGCATGAGCGCATGCCAGTTTTATCTTCATTTGCTGGAGAATTACAAAGGAAGCACACACACACACACACACACACACACACACACACACACACATATGTGGACAGGGAGAGGAAGAGAGAGAGAGAGAGGACTGGCAGGCGGACCAGCAGACAAAAACAAAACACTGAGACAGACAGAAGGTGTGGTGAGATAGAAACAGGAAGATGCAAGCTAGAAGGCACCCATGCCCCCCCCCCCCCTCTCTCTCTCTCTCTCTCAACCAATCCCCACCCACCACCACCCACCCATTCCATACCCCCCCCCCCCACCCCCCCACCCCCCCACACACACACACTACCTGAACTCTTGCTTTTTGCTGTGGAGGCCAGGAAGGCCCCAGCAGTGTGACTGAGGCGCCTCATGTAGCCACTGTACCAACTGGGCCGACGACCTGCCCCAGGCCGCGGAGACCTAGGTGTCACCATGACGTCACCTCCCTCCATCGTCATCATTGTCAACTAGGTAGTTTGCCGTTTGCTATATTCTCTAACAGCGAGCTTATTTATTTTCTTTGTTAATAATCCTTGTTTTGGGCGGGCTTTGCTGCTGTTGTTCACAATCGAGCAATGTCAGTTCTCATTGCTGTTTGCTGTCTCCAACAAAGACACTTCACAACTGTCCGTTGCCTGGTCATTTATTTGAGGCAAGTTCACCGCCCAGAGTTCACACAAATGGTATTTTCGGACAACCCTAGAGCTTCTGTAATTCTGAATGACACACAAAAGTAAAATTGCTTTCACAATTATTTATTTCATTTTGAATGCCCGTTAACCTGTTTTGAGTGAGACAGCCTCCGATCTAAGATCTTGGAGCCCATCAAGTCACTGTTTCTTCTTCATTTCTGGTGAAAGTGTGCATTGACAGGGAGCGATAGGAGGTAATTGACAAAGTTTATAAGTTTTAAATAACGTTAACAAAAATCTTATTACCTGAGTATAATTTATTCAGCAATATGCTTCACTTTTCAGTACATTCTCTGTGCAAACTATACTTTCCTTTATGCTCGTTCTCTCTCTCTCTCTCTCTCTCTCTCTCTCTGTGCGTGCATGCGTGTGTGTGTGAGCACACGTATGCGTGGGTGCACACACGCACATCTGTATGCATGTGCGCGCATGTGCACATGTACCTGGCAGCAGATATGATCTACAGCTTACACTATATGACTCTACCTGACTTACAGTTGTGACCAGAAGCGCATCGATGAAGAGACCTAATGTACAATAAACTCCACTATAGTAAGTCCACTACACATCATACCATGGTAGTGACTCCACTACACACTACTCGATGGCAGTGACTCAACTACACACCTCTCCATGGCAGTGACTTCACTACACACCTCTCCATGGCAGCGACTCCACTACATACTGCTCCATGGCAGTGACTCCACTACACACCTCTCCATGGTAATAACTTCACTACACACCTCTCCATGGTAGTGACGCCACTACACACCTCTCCATGGCAGTGACTTCACTACACACCTCTCCATGGCAGTGACTTCACTACACACCTCTTCATGGTAGTGACGCCACTACACACCTCTCCATGGCAGTGACTTCACTACACACCTCTCCATGGCAGTGACTTCACTACACACCTCTTCATGGTAGTGACGCCACTACACACCTCTCCATGACAGTGACTTCACTACACACCTCTCCATGGCAGTGACTTCACTACACACCTCTCCATGGCAGTGACTTCACTACACACCTCTCCATGGCAGTGACTTCACTACACACACCTCCTCCATGGCAGTGACTCCACTACACACTCTCCATGGCAGGACTTCCACTACATACTCTCCATGGCAGTGACTCCACTACACACCTCTCCATGGTAATGACTTCACTACACATACACACACTCTCCATGGCAGTGACTTCACTACACACCTCTCCATGGAGTGACTCACTACACACCCTCCATGTGACCACTACCACCTCTCCATGGCAGTGACTTCACTACACACCTCTCCATGGCAGTGACTCACCACCCCCCAGTACTCACACACCCTCTCCATGGCAGTGATTTCACTACACACCTCTCCATGGCAGTGACTCCACTACACCAGCAACCTCACCATCCCATGGTAATGATCACTACACACCTCTCCATGGAGTGACTTCACTACAACACCCCCTCTCCATGGTAGTGACTCAACTACTAACACACACCTCTCCATGGTAGTGACTCACTACACACCTCTCCATGACAGTGACTCCACTACACACCTCTCCATGACAGTGACTCCACTACACACCTCTCCATGACAGTGACTCCACTACACACCTCTCCATGACAGTGACTCCACTACACACCTCTCCATGACAGTGACTTCCACTACACACCTCTCCATGGCAGTGACTCCACTACACACCTCTCCATGACAGTGACTTCACTACACACCTCTCCATGGCAGTGACTCCACTACATCACACTCTCCATGGCAGTGACTCACTACACACCTCTCCATGGCAGTGACTCTCCATCCACTACACACCTCTCCATGGCAGTGACTCATCACTACAACACCTCTCCATGGCAGTGACTTCACTACACACCTCTCCATGGCAGTGACTCCACTACACACCTCTCCATGGAGTGACTGCACTACACACCTCTCCAGGTATGACTGCACTACACACCTCTCCATGGCAGTGACTCCTTTATACACCCAGCCCTCAGAAAACGAACAGGACCTAACAGTGACTGGCTATCCTTGCACACTTACCGAACTGCGGCCACGATCTCGTACAATGTTAAAACCTTGATGTTCAAGATGGACATCTGCGGCCAAACCACCACGCAAAATCCTGTGCGGCATACGGGACAGTTGAGTCTATCAACAAGCTTAGCACGATCTACAAAACTTGACTCCCCAGCACTGACCTAGGTCTACAGAGGACGCACAAATTCGTATCACACTGACTCTCGCCATCACTCCCAGTGAGACGTCAGGAGCGGGATTGGGATGGTGAGCGCGTGGGAAGGGATGGAGGGGGGAGAGGGGGGTGGGGGCTGGATTGAGGGGGGAGGGGTTCGACAAGATCTAGGCCCTATCAGAGCCTCCATCACAATCTTTCAGTGATGATGAACACAAGAGATCCAGCTTCTGTTACCTTGATTCAAACCAGAGAAATGGGAGATCTATTTCTCGGATTCAAACCAAGCAGTAGAGAGAGAGCCTGGTTGACTCGGCTGGTCAGAGCACGGGAGTTTCGCTGTCAAAATGTTGCGAGTTTGATTCACAATGGCGCCTAACAAAACATACGCATAGCTATTTTTGCTGCCTGTCTTAAACCTGTCGTCGTTCCAGTGGCCAAGTGTTGACTACGACAGACCCCCCCCCCCCCCCCCCCCCCCCCCTGCAGTATTCCTGTCTGCCATCTTTGTTTTATGATGTGGATGTAAACCTGATTACCACTGCTGCCCAATGAACACTGTGCACGAACAGAACCTAGGCCTATGACAATGACACCACCTCCGCTCTTCGACAGCAGATCAGACCTGATGCAGTGATCCTGTCATACAGTGACACACACACACACACACACACACACACAAACTAGGCCAGCAGCCAGACGTCAAACAACATGTCATCAACTTGCACGGTTGCCATGCGGAATACAAACATGTACAAGTGTACTGACTGTATGGTTGTTCATTTACTCGTTTATTCATTCACTTTCACGCCTCCTGCCCATCCATCGAGTCGTATACTCTCCCTACGCAAGTATTCGTGGAGTTTCCGATAAACTCTCGGAGAACCAGGTTTTTGAACGGCAGGACTTGCTTGTAAAGGATCGAACGGCGCATAATCATGTCTGATGACTTAATTGAAAACTATGTGGGGACTGAACGAGGGACGGACAGAGTGAAAGTGACGGGGGTGGGGGGGTGGAGCCCGGGTATTTTTCCTGCCACTTTGAATCCAGACATTGAAGCCATCACTGAACATCTCCGTGTGTATGTCCTATCTCCCCGCACAATTTCAATCAGTTCGTCTACCTCTATCTATACAGGTCTTTTTGCCTGTGCATGTTCGCCTGTTCCTGCACTGCGTATGAGAATCTTTTAAAACTCTTCTCTCCCGTCCCAGCACGTGCTGCCCTCCAACTGGTCTGCTTTTCCACGCTCCACTGACCACGCACGCAGTCGTTCACCGGCAATGCTCGGCTTCTGTCACCAAGGTAACCAACCATTGACTTCGATCCCCGCTCGACTGGGACGGGCTACTAAACCTGCGCTTTTCATTCTCATTCCAAGGTCGCAGGCTAACTGGTGATTTCACATCTCAATGAAGAGAAAGAAATAGAATGGAAGGCAGGGGGAGGGGAGGGGAGGGACGGAAAGGGAGGGGGGGAGGGGTGAAGACGTCTTCGAAGTACTGGTCGACTTTTCCCAACACACCCATACACTGAGGTACACACACTCCTTGGACATGGACATGAAATAAATCACAGTAACACCACTTTGACATTTTCTGGTTCACTTTTTCAGACACTGTGGGGTGATTCTTTCACAAATGACAACAATAACAGTACCAGTAACCCACGTTGACCCTGCTGCTACTACCTCTGCACACACCGATCTTCATGCACAAGGAAACGGGACAACACGACACGGTAACACACTCTCAGCAGTCCACACAGCTGGCGACACGATTCCCCACTGATCAATCCTCCCTCGGTTTTCACCCCACGCGCGACACACGCTTTCAACATCGTGTCCGCCAGCTGGTATTAACAGCTACAAATTTTTTTTCCGTGATGAAAGAGATGGGGGAAGGGAGAAAGGAAGCGCACGGGGGGGGGGGGGGGGGGGAGAAGGAAACGTTGGGAAGAGCAGCGGGATCGTACATTAGCTCTTGCCTGCCAAACAATACAACAAGGTGGCAAGTCAATCCAGCGAGAGAATTAAAAACACTCTGCAAAAAGTATACGAGATCTCATTATTCATGGCGCATGGGAGGAAAATGCTGGCGATGCATACTTACAAAAAGATTTTCCTATTTCAAACTCTAACCTTTACAGCCAAGTATCTGAATCTTGTTTATTTTGTTCACTCCGCCCTATCGTGGTTTCTTGGGGTTCCGTCATGTACAACACGGGGAGATTTGTTGCTGATTTCCTCACTGCCCTTGTCCGACTGACAGAACACCATACACACATACAAAAAGTGCAGATGGTGTTTTTCAATTAGCCCAGCACGGGATCAACTTTGATGAACAGCTTGACGTGGCTGCTCTCTGTTCACCAGTGTACCTGTAGATGAAAAGCACTGCCATCATTGTGACCGCCTGCAGAGATATACGACACTTGTCTCAGAAAACCCATCAATCTGTGGATCGAGTTTGAAACTTGTTCACTGTGTGTTTGACCACCACCTACTTCACCTTTGAGGGTGGCTTCTTCCAGCAGACAGACAGGAGCAAACATGGGTTCCCCAACCAGCCAGCCCTATAGTCGCCAGTTTGTTCAAGGAGGACGCTGAGCAGAAAGCTTTGATGCCCTTCCATCCCCCCCCCCCCCCCCCCCTCCTCCTCCCTCCAAGCACTGGGGCCGCTACATGGACGGTACCTTGTCTGGGTTGAAGAACGAAGTAGTTGACCAATTTACAAACCACTTGAACAACCAACACCCAGGAATAAAGTTCATTACAGTGGATACGATAGTCACATGGAAGGGTGCCTGTGTACCTGACCTTCAGCGTCTACAAAGAGACACAACGCACACCGACCAGCACCTTCAGGCTGACGGTCACCAGCCACAGGAGCATGAACGGTGGGGTCATTTGGACCCTGTGCCACTGAGCCAGTGCCATCTGCTTCACAGAAAACATCTGGCGGAGCAACACCAATACCTTACAGAGCAACACCAATACCTAACAGAGCAACACCAATACCTTACAGAGGAACACCAATACCTTACGGAGCAACACCAATACCTTACGGAGCAACACCAATACCTTACAGAGGAACACCAATACCTTACAGAGGAACACCAATACCTTACGGAGCAACACCAATACCTTACGGAGCAACACCAATACCTTACAGAGCAACACCAATACCTTACGGAGCAACGCCAATACCTTACGGAGCAACGCCAATACCTTACGGAGCAACGCCAATATCTTACGGAGGAACACCAATACCTTAGAGAAGGAACACCAATACCTTACAGAGGTGCTAAATACTTCGAACTGTGCTAAGTGGGCGTGGGCCACGCTAGAGAGTATGAAGACCACTCCCCGCTCCTCCACAAATCACCTTTACACCCGCCCCGCCCCGCCCCCCCCCCCCTCCCTGCCCCCCTCTCACAACCATAGACACATCACCATCCCACATGTCAGCGATGTAACTGAAGCATTCAGCCGCAAGAAAGAAAAGAAAAATCAAATGGATCCCCTTTAACACCATCTCCAGCTAACCTGTTGCCCCTAAAGACAAGGCCGACAACCATCTCAAGCTAACCTGTTGCCCCTAAAGACAAGGCCGACAACCATCTCCAGCTAACCTGTTGCCCCTAAAGACAAGGCCGACAACCATCTCAAGCTAACCTGTTGCCCCTAAAGACAAGGCCGACAACCATCTCCAGCTAACCTGTTGCCCCTAAAGACAAGGCCGACAACCATCTCAAGCTAACCTGTTGCCCCTAAAGACAAGGCCGACAACCATCTCAAGCTAACCTGTTGCCCCTAAAGACAAGGCCGACAACCATCTCCAGCTAACCTGTTGCCCCTAAAGACAAGGCCGATAACCATCTCAAGCTAACCTGTTGCCCCTAAAGACAAGGCCGACAACCATCTCAAGCTAACCTGTTGCCCCTAAAGACAAGGCCGACAACCATCTCAAGCTAACCTGTTGCCCCTAAAGACAAGGCCGACAACCATCTCAAGCTAACCTGTTGCCCCTAAAGACAAGGCCGACAACCATCTCAAGCTAACCTGTTGCCCCTAAATCCCCTAAAGACAAGGCCGACAACCATCTCAAGCTAACCTGTTGCCCCTAAAGACAAGGCCGACAACCATCTCAAGCTAACCTGTTGCCCCTAAAGACAAGGCCGACAACCATCTCCAGCTAACCTGTTGCCCCTAAAGACAAGGCCGACAACCATCTCAAGCTAACCTGTTGCCCCTAAAGACAAGGCCGACAACCATCTCCAGCTAACCTGTTGCCCCTAAAGACAAGGCCGACAAGCTCGACCAATCTGGGTGATCTTCCGGACTGATCGTACAGACTATGATCAAGAACACATCTATGTAGGAGAAACCCAGAGAAACCTGTGGACGAGAATCGAAGTACACCACAGGAAATCATCAGCAATAACTCTGTTGGTGCACACCTGACCTTTGCACAACAATATCAATTTGGACCGAGAATGCGTATCATTCCACGCATGGGAAGGCGCGCGCGCGTGCGTGCGTGTGTGTGTGTGTGTGTGTGTGTGTGTGTGTGTGTGTGTGTGTGTGTGTGTGTGTCGGGGGTGGGGGAGGTTTCAAGAATCTACATTGCTGCCACAACGTCTACATTTAATAAGGTCAGGGGAAGACACCCTGTGCCTGCCTTCTGTTCTTGCCTTGTGTTCAGTCACGAGCCGTGAGCCCTGCTCGTGGTGACATCCACTGAACCCCATTTACGCTGATGATGGGAACTGGAAAGTTACTGGACGCTCCGTATTAGTAGCTATTGTCCGCTGGAGTGAACTGTGTAAAATATTCAATCAGCAATGGTCTTGTTCGTGCTGACAGATTAAGCAGATTTTTAACAGAATGAAAGACAACCAGTTTACGGTTAATTTATCATCTTTGCGTCCTTTACCAGATTAAGCAGATTTTTAACAGAATGAAAGACAACCAGTTTACGGTTAATTTATCATCTTTGCGTCTCCTTTATTTATCACATTAACATAACGTGTCAACTCACACGATTCGCCCAATGGTGTAAACTTCCTTACGATTAGCTTAGGCCTATAGGCCCCTAGGCCTACACTTGGTGGCAGTTTAGGAACATTGGAACGTGAGCGTCATCGTCATGACGTAATAACACTAGGGCTAATGACATCACGGCCATAGCTGCCTCCTCTCTCTCTCTCTCTCTCTCTCTCTCTCTTGATACTGATGAAGATAAATTACACTATGACGAACTTTTATGGACTGCGGCCTTGGAATAACTCCCACATAAAACTCAATAAACTGGGCAACAGCAACACTGTAACAACAACAACAACAAAAGAAAAGAAGAAAAAAATCTCCTCGGCAAAGGAAATCAACAAGTACATTTAGCGACCTTTGTCATTCAATTCATTTAAGTAAATCTCGCCCACTTCAATTACAAAAATTGCATTTTGAATGTGTCCACATTGAAAAACTGAGAAGAAGCGAGATGGGAAAGTGACTTGGTATTTCAAACCGTAAATCATACGTCCCTTGGGGGGGGGGGGGGGGGGGGGGGGGGGGGGGGGGGGGGGGGGGTCATCACATAAAAAGTCAAGCTAGAGAGAGAGAGAGAGAAGAGAGATTTAGCTGGACCCTCATGAAGTGGTACAAGATGATTACAATTATCGCAGCGTTGTTAACAACTGTCTATTGTTTAACCAATAAGCACTGTATAACCAGTGAGCACCTAGAAGATAATAGACGAGAGAGAGAGAGAGAGAGAGAGAGAGAGAGAGAGAGAGAGAGAGAGAAGTGATTGAGCAGTCTTTTTCCCTGCCTACTGCATCACGCGAATCTCCCCTCCTCTTTGCTCACAAAGTGTTCAAATCTCATTTTGATATTCAGTGCGAGTTATTTTGACATCAAAGCAGGCCATGGCGTTGATGATCTTCCTTGTTCTGATTCACACAGCTCGACATTTTTGTCGCCATTTTCAGAGTAGGGCTCAGCGCTACAATGAAAGCCCATGAACTGGTTGGAAAATGGAGAGCTCATCCATTCGAAACACATCCTGCCACGTTTGGAATGGGTAAGTCGTAAGGGACAGGCTAAACCATAAACAACTCTTATTCCCACAAGAAAACAAATACACGCCCATCACTCCAAAGGAATGCTGCTTACGTCACCGAATCGCTTAGCAGATATGACAGCACAGAGCACGCAGAACAAACAAGGAAACATCCCCGGCCATTTCAAACACATGGAACGATCAGTGACAGACACACGGTTAAAACAGGTCGTGTAGAATGGCCTTGATATACGTCTAATTAAGAACAGACGACCGAGACGGACGTGAACTGAGCTATGGTGACTGGATCTATTTTACGACTGATGTTGTGTTGGAGCCTCAGCCTATTTCAGTGTCATTCTCACACCCTTCTGCACTGCCATTTGTATCAACGCCCGAACGTACAATGTGGAAATGTAATGCTGTTACCGTTATGCAACACTGAACGCAATATTTACATACAAGTTTTCTTCTAGTGTCCAACCGTTTGGTCATGACACGTGGGACCTAGCTGTTCGATTGTACTGATGTACACATGAGGATTTTGTTCAGTATTTATTAAACGCAATCAATCTGGTTATGCTTCCATGTACAATGTGAATATATCGATTATGTTTATCTGAATTACCAGGAGCCTGCACAGATGTACACAATGATTAGCATTGTTACCACTGTTGTCATCGAGTTATGGATGTTTTGTGTATTTTGCAAACACTTTTATCGAATTAAAAGTTTGTAATTGATGTAAATTGATTACAACACCGTGTTTGCCCTGGATGTATGTGAACAGCGCATAACATTTAACTACCAAACAGAGTCCTTCCCTAAAGCCACCCCTGTCACTACCTCTGGAGATAAAGTGTACTTTGCAAATCGACTTCAATTAACCTGACTCGAATGCGTTTCCATTTTTACCAATGACATCTACAGTCCGCTCCTTTCAGGGTGTGTATTGATCTAAGCACTGGTCTGAACAACGGAGTGAAAAATAGTCGCCTGCAAGTTTTCATTCTACCTATCCTCGCGTTCAGTTCAGTCCAGTTCAGTGGTTTGTTTAATGTCTTTTCATCGCCAGATGATATTAGACACTTGTTAAAAAATAAAAAATAAAAAAGAATCATTCACGTCAAACTTGGAATTATACAAAGCATTTAACTCGACTGTCGTGTAAATCCAGTACAGACAACGCTTCAGACAAAAATAAATAAAATATGGAAATCTGTCTATATATAGATCTACCAACAAATCGAACTCGTTCCATTCGTTCTACTCGTTCCATGTGCAGGCCATCAACATCAAGCTGGGTTGCAATAATCATTCCTCCGTAAAGAACGAATCAGGCAATTTTTGTATCAAACTGATACCGGGGCAACACTGCGACCTTCGTCCTGTTTTCAATGCCCCTATGATAGTCACTAACCCGCTGACTAAACAATAATATCTACATGTATTTATTCACAAGCACTAACCTTCAAGGTGGATGGCCCAACTAACTGTTCTGGGGGGGGGGGGGGGGGGGGGGGGGGGGGGGGGGGGGAAATCGGGGAAAGATAGACCGAACGCCTGTCTTTCAACTGCAAATAGATTTAACTTTTCTCGGCAGGCCTACACGTGTCAAACAGATCTAGAAAGGCAAATGTTTGATACGGAGCGCACGTCAGGATAACGATCAGGGGATGTCGACTGTCTGCATTCCCGGTGCACTGTGTCACACCCACGACGGGGAGTTTCTCTCTTTGATTGGACTGCTAGGCGCTCAATGATCGGGCAGAATTGCTCCAGGCACCACCAGCGGCATCTGTCGCGTGTTAAAGGCGTGGTCACTCTCGCTAAACGCGAGCGCTTACACACATTATCTCCCTTCCAGATTTCCGAACATCGTCTATTCACTGTCATCACTCGGTAAAAGCACATCGCAACGCACACCAATCAAATGTATGGCGCCCATGTCCAGTGGAACGCATCACCGACTCCCTACCGTCACTAAGGCAACGATTCTTCAGACAAACCTGACATTGATACTGTTTAAAATATGGGGCAATATTTCTTAACGTATTCTAATATTCATTAAATGTTACCAACTAAAATTCTTTACATCTGATATTAATACATTATTGCCGAACCATAAGGCAACAATTCTTAGCCTATAGGTTATTAGTTCAGTCCTGCCAGACTAAAAGTCCACAGTATTTTTTTTAACTTAACTCAGCTGATATTTATTCAATACTGCGTAACTACAACATCCTCTGTTTTTTAGACTACCTGATACTACATCATGACTATCAAATGATACAAGTTGTTTTTTCTTCTTTATTTTTCAAACACTACTCTAAAACTATCAAATAATGCAATAATTCTTTTCAGACACATCTGATACTACATCGCAATTGCCAGCCTACATGGCAGCAATTTTTTACACGAATCTGATGCTCACTGTTGCAGTCAAACGAAAAGATGAAAGTTTTGTTACATCGTTTTATCTACTGTTAATTTGTTCCTGCCAAACTGTGCGGCTGCAACTTTTCACACGATTCCGAGATCAACAGTTCACAGCTACTGAACGGAACCGGAAACACCTCCACAAGAACCTGGCCACAACACTATCCCCTCCTACAAAGTCCATCGTGAATTCACAAACTGCGAGTGCACTTTGAGCCCCAGTCAAATCCGGCATGAATCCAGGCCTAGAGCATGGAACTCTTCACCCAATCTTCTCCGCACCGTTTGCCACACGGCCACCCCGTTAAAATGAATGCGGCCTCTGTGCCACTGGTGTGCTGCAAAGCTAGTAGTACTCCGCGCCGTTTGCCACACGGCCACCCCGTAAAAATGAATGCTGCCTCTGTGCCACTGGTGTGCTGCAAAGCTAGTAGTACTCCGCGCAGGGCAACAAGCTCAAACCGCAAATTAGTCGGTCGGTTAAACCTATCTGTGTCCTCTTCGTATGGAATTACGGCTGAGTTAATATTGTTTCTGCTCCGGTCAACTGCGCTTTCGAACATGCTCACACTGTGACATTGTCCTGTATCAGTTATTGCGCTAATCCCACCAGTTAAGCATTTTTATCGGCGACCAACGAATTGATCGTGTGTAGCGGTTTTTAACCCCATTACACCTACTCCCCCAGTTCCTCAATGCTCTCCTCCCGTCAAGCTGTAAAAGCAGCTGTAGTGTTCAATGAACATTCCCAATCATTTCTAGTCGTGAGTATTGTAGCTAGCGTGACCAAGAGTCTTCTCTCTGTCTATCCCAAAATAAAAATAAATTAATCTGGGGGTTACACTGCATTTTGTCTTCCACCCCCTCCAAACCCTCCTCTCACGTCCCTT
>CM065737.1:3515291-3517791 GCA_033310375.1 Conus canariensis
AGCGCCAGCTGGCAGCTCTTCAGTCGGCACTACCCAGGTAGGCAGCCCGTTGTGTAAACGAGTGTTGATGAATAAGTGCAAATGGTGGATGTAAGCGCATTGAGTTGTGTAACAAGAAATGCGCTATATAAGTATTATACATTATTATTATTATTATTATTATCTATCTCTCTATCTCACACACACACACAAATTCATTCTCTCTCTCTCTCTCTCTCTCTCTCTCTCTCTCTCTCTCTCTCTCTCTCTCTCTCTCTCTCTCTCTTCCCTGCCCAGCTTTGTCATAACCGAGTCAACACTACAATAACTAGACGTCTAACTACCCCCGACAGGACAGTGGCGAACATGTTTACGTGGTGGTTGTAAATCACACAGCAAACCCCCGGTGAAAACCAACAACAAAGCGAGTGCTGAGTCAGACCAGCCGGCACACAAAAGACACACACACAGCTGTTGGTGCCACGAACCACTCTTCTGTCACACATGAATATCACAGAATACTTGACACATTTGCGCGGCGTGCGAACGCGCAAGAGCGAGCGTGCACGCACATGCGCGCTCACGACTACAGAGAGAGAGAGAGGGGGGGGGAGAGAGAGAGAGAGAGAGAGAGAGAGAGAGAGAATGACAATGATTATTTATTTCATTACGGTAGAAGTACTGGCTTAGTTAGCCATTTTTCATACTTGCCGTTACTAAGAGAGTGGAAGAGAGCGACAGGCAGACAGGCACAGAGAGAGAGAGAGAGAGAGAGAGAGAGAGAGAGAGAGAGAGAGAGACAAAGACAGATAGACAGACATGCAGGCAGGCAAGCAGGCAGACAGACAGAGTAAAATGCGGCTTCGACAGGGAGGACAGAACAGACATTTAGACAGGACCCATAAAGTGCCCAGAAAAGGCGAGCGATAAGGAACAGGAGATACCGACCGAATGGGAGCTTAAAGAGAGAGAGAGGGGCCCGGGGCAGAGAATGAAGAGAGGAGACGGGCGCGCGGGGTGAACAGAGTTCTTTCTCTTGTCACACACACAGTCCGTATAGTAGTAAGGTGAGTGTACAACAAAAAATGACCGGGCGGGAACGCTTCCAGATCTCTCTCTCTCTCTCTCTCTCTCTCTCTCTCTCTCTCTCTGTCCCCTCAATATCATCCATTCAGGAAGGAGCTATACCCAGCACAGTAAACAACAACAAAGCTTGGCCCTTCTCGTTCCGCCAATTTCCAGCGACTTGGGGCGTCGGACACACAGGTATGGCAATTATAACCACCATCAGTCATCTGTGGGTACCACCGACAGCAACATGAACATCAGCCAAGCAGACCCCCCATCCTCCACCCTCTCTCTCTCTCTCTCTCTCTCAACACACACACACACACACACACACACACCTCTTTCTCTCTCTCACACACACACACTCTCTCTCTCTCTCTCTCTCTCTCTCTCTCTCTCTCTCTCACTATCACACACACACACTCTCTCTCTCTCTCTCTCTCTCTCTCTCTCTCACTAACACACACACACACACACACGCGCGCACGCACGCGCACACACACACAAGTCTCTCTTACACTCTGCAACTCCTCCTCTTCCCTCACCCCATCCCCACCCCCCAAAGGTTATGTGCACGTGTCAGCGTGCTAATTATTGTGCCTTGCACTCAAAAATCAATCATCAACTTCACAACAACAAAAAAACTTTCGTGCACATGAGAAAAAGAGAGGGAGAGAGAGCCATGTGCGTACATGTTAGGCGTGTGGGTTATGTAACTTCCTCACACTGACGATGAGAAACAGGAGAGGAAGGCGGGGGGGGGGGGGGGGGGGGGGCGTAGATAGAATGAGAAACAAGAATCACACACACACACGCGCGCGCGACACCACGCACACGCACCACACCACACACACACACACACCCACACGCGCCGCGCGCGCGCACACACACACACACAAAAGAATAAGACAGAAAGAAAACACAGAGAGATAGAAAGATACGCAGTGACAGACCGAAAGACAGACAGACAGAGACACACAACTCACACACCTACACCCACTTCAGGAAAAAAAATAAGAAAGAAGAAGAAAGACCCTCCCCGCGCACACGACACACGACAGAAACTAGTCATTACGACAGGAGAAGGAGACCGCCATACCCATACATACCATACTGTAGCCACCACATCGCCTGTATCTAGACACACACAGCACACAACACGCACACGTAGATTCGTTTCATCGTGTATGCGTGTAGCAGTTTAAATCGACCCGTCACAACGGCATGACACACATCCCAACACATCCACCGGCATAAAGTATTCTACAACATTGTGTGTGTGTGTGTGTGTGTGTGTGTGTGTGTGTGTGTGTGTGGTGTGTGTGTGTGTGTGTGTAAACAGCTAAAAAGACAAATACGTTAATAATAAGTTTGACCATAGTAACGTAGAAATGGGTATCAGCGATATATCCAAAGCTTTCACTCTATGCACTCTTCCTATCGACAAGAAGAG
>CM065737.1:3530291-3535291 GCA_033310375.1 Conus canariensis
AGAGCAACTCCCGAGGGCAAACAACGTTGGGGCTGGATTGGACATACCCACACTGCGGAAGCCTAAAAGCTACATTCCGAGACAAGCCCTGACATGGAACCCCCAAGGAAAGCGGAAAAGAGGTCGCCCAAGGCACACCTGGCGCCGGGGCCTAAGGCTGACATCAAGGAACATGGGGACGACTTGGAACCAGCTGGGGAAAGAAGAGCCCAGGACAGAGATGCCTGGAGGTCCTTGGTCGGCGGCCTGTGCCCCAGGAGGGGTAGTAGGCGATTAAAAAAAAAAAAAAAAAACCACCTCCAAGGGGAAAATCCCACAATACCAAAACGACCCGGCGGACATTAGAAGCCGCGACCCCAGGATCACGAGTCCAGCACTCGAGCAACTGAGCGATTCCGCCCCTTTTATCTATCATCTTCTCTGGGTTTGGTTCTACCCACACATCTGCAAATAATCTTCCTGCGGTTCCAAAGGGATGGACAAAAGGAGAAAAGAAAAAGAAGAAGAAGAAGAAAGAAAACAAACTGACCCGAGTTTCGGACAATGGTGGAAGGAGAGAGCAGGAGCGGTGGTTTGGAAAAGTGGGTAGGGAGGGTAGGGGGGGGGGGGTAGGGAGGGGGGTGGATGTGGAGATAAGGTCGGCTGATGGTCAAAGCCGTACACCAGCTCTCCTGACGTGAGATCAACAACTGATTATCACTCACGAATCCGGTGTGTACAACAGCTGCAACTCTGCGTATCCACGACTCTACCATGGGCTGCCTGCCCCCTGTATAAACGTTGTGTTGAAATATACGGCAACATGAAGTTTGACAAAGAAGCCTTGTTCACTAATCTTGCTCACATCTACGGCAACAAGTGTGACAAAGAAGGATTGTTTAGTATTCTACTGTATAACACCAACGCTACAAAAACTTTATGAGAATTACCGGTGCGTCCGCCATGAGCATGCTGAAACAAGGGGACCTCTATCGATTCATCCACACACACAAAAAAAGTAGCAGCACTAGACCATCTCTTAAAAGTCTACTGGAGTGGAAGGGTGAAGAGGAGGGGAGGTAGAGAGAGGGGTGGGGGATGGGGTGGGGAAAGGGAAGGGAAAAAAAGAGGCAAGGCTCCGTCCGAAACTCGAACCCTGAACCCGAGGGTTTTCTCCCTTTGCTCGGCCAGCGCGTGTGTCATCCACGAGGTTAGTACTCTGTCGTCATTTCCGGCCAGGACTACAATGAGGCAAGTGTATATGAATAACAGATGGGAATTTTGATTAGACAAAAACGAAGGATGACTATGACCATAACCGTAACCCGAACGAGATAACTGAACCCTGACCTAATCTATTTCTAACCCTTTAATACCCTATATTACAAACAAACAAAAACCTTTAATGATAAACTGTGTTTGTGTTGTGGCAGCAGCGGTGTTATCTTTTCCTTTCGCCTTCTAAAGGACAGACAATTGTACTGAAAGAAGTGGCAGCGTCCAGCGGGCAAGAAAGCCTTCTCTACATCGTCCTGATGTTCGGGAACCTTGGGAGACCTCTCCAGTGAGCTGGAAGTGATGCAAGTCCCTGTCTAATGGCCTGCCACGCTGTAGGAATCGCCCAACTAGATCACCCTACCACCTTGTAGGAGGACAACAGGTTGTCCCGCTTGAGGAAGGAAAACAAGGTTTCGCATGACCGCAAATGTCGTCAAGATCTGGGGAGATCACGGTTATAAGTATCACCACGGCAACATTAGAGATGGGAAGTTTGATAAGGCCATCAGAAGACTCCCGAACTCCCAGGCAACTGACCTTTACCTTAAACCTAACTTGACCTTCACCTAATCCTAGCAATCTGAACAAAACCCGATGAAAACTTTGATAAACTGTGCTTGCATGGCGGGTGGGGATGGGAAGGGTGGGCGGGGTAGGGGGGGGGGGGGGAGACGGTGGAGTTGCCCATCACATCAGAAAGGATTTCTATAACGTTTCATAAGGCTGCATGCAACCTTCACGCACGTGACAAAATGGTTAGAAGAGTATTTGTCTACGGAGCTCATAGCGTGTAGTTCCCAATACACAAACTCTGTCTGTCTGTCTGTGCTCTCTCCTCTCTCTCTCTCTCCCTCTCTCTCTCTCTCTCTCTCTCTCGTTCGCTCGCTCGCTCGTGTGTGCGCGCACGCATGCTCTCTCTCTCTCTCTCTCTCTCTCTCTCTCTCTCTCTCTCTGCACACACACACACACACACACACACACACACACACACACACACACACACTACTTCACCCCTAAAACACGGCACATTTGCCCGGACGCTACACTGACGGGTGGGGGAGGCCTCGAACTGATCCCCACCATCCAACCACCACCACCCTAGCGGCATTCAGCGAAAAGTTCATTTTCACCACCACCACACATCCGTGTACCTCCTACCTGTTTTGTGAGAGAAAGAGAGCGGAGGGGGGGGGGGGGGGATCACGCGGGAGGAGGTGGTGGTGCAGGGGGGGGGGAGGGGGGAGGAGGAAGGCATGTTCATACGATCTATAACAGCTCAGTTATTCCTGGGAGACGACGGAAGACGACGGGATAAGGGGGTTAATTCAGCATGGTATCTGGGGATTAACTGCCCCTAATCTGTACTCGAAGGAGGCGTTATTGCTTCAAGGCTTCTGGAGCGGTACATTGTAGTAGTAGTGGTAGTGGTAGTAGTAGTAGTAGTAGTAGTAGTAACAGCAGAAGGAGGAGTAGTGCTCACGTCGAAAAACGGAGCAAGCACGTAGCGAAGTCTAGCAGGCGATCTTCAGCAACAGCTAAACGTTGGCAACGCTGGTTAGTTAGCTGATAAACATTAGTCGCATTCCTCAAACCGCTCTTCGACTTGGGGGGGGGGGGGGGGAGCTTTTGTTCTTACCGCACAAGAAAGGCACTGTGTTAAGTGTGCGCATGCGTGCGAGTGTGTGTGTGGTGTGTGGTGTGTGTGTGTGTGTGTGTGTGTGTGTGAGCGGAGACGGAAAAAAACGCGCATAGGAAAAAATCGCGCGTCCACAATCCAGGAAATAAGCACGCATTATCAGGTGGCAATAAGCGCGCGCTACCGGAAAACTCGGGTCAAGTTAGGGCCGTCCAACAAGAGCGCGTCTCACTGATCACGGATATCACTGACAGTTCACTGACAGTCTTTTTATTCACTCACTCACTTTACTGATGTTCACTCTTAGCTCTGGTCTACCATGGACGGTGTAAGAATTACGCAAACAAACAAAGGCAAAGAAGCCTTACTTGTTGATAGTTTCAAATACAGATTGGACAGGGAATCTGGTATTGCCAAGACTTGGAGATGCAGCATCCGTGGTTGTCCTGCAAGATGCAAAACAAGAAAAGACAACACCAACGCTGTCTTCTCCAACGACCATACTCACGAAGCAAAGACAGAACGAGAAGTTGCAGTTGGAGAATTCCGCAAACTCTGTCGCAAACGGGGTGCTGTTGACCTGTTTGAGCGTCCTGCAAAAGTGATGAGGCGAGAACTTTCGAATGGAGAGGCAGCTCCGGACATCCATATCAAGGAAATGGAAAATGTTCGCAAAGCCATATACAACGAGCGTCGAAAATTCATCCCAAAGCTGCCAAAGAACCGCCAAGAAACCCATCAGTGTGTAGAACAATTCGGTCTGACTTCAAGCGAAGGTGAAAATATGCTACTAAAGAATAACGTGGAATCTGGTTTGATAATCTTTTCAACATTGTCAAATCTCAGACTTCTTTGCAGACAAGATGTGCAAATACTTGGTGATGGGACTTTTAAAACGTGCCCTCGGTTCTTCCTCCAGATCTATGTTCTACATGCCTACAAAGATGGAGTGTATGTTCCTTGCGTTTTCTGCCTCCTCCCCTCAAAAACAGAACACATGTATCGTGATATGTTCATGTCACTTCGTGATTTGTGCTCTGACAATGAACTTGATCTTCAGGTGGCATCTATTAATCTAGACTTTGAAAGGGCATGTCACGCAGCTGTCAAAGCAGTGTGGCCGGGGGTTTCCATCAAGGGATGCCACTTCCATCTCTCCCAGTCATGGTACCGCAAGATCAGCAGTCTAGGCTTGTCGGACGAATACAATGCAGTGGATTCGGAAATTGGGAGATGGCTGAAACGCTTCTTTGGACTCAGCTTTGTAGCTCCACAGGACGTCACCGACAGCATGGCTTTTGACATCATGAATGATTCACCAGATGATCCGAGATGTGTGGACTTTTCGGACTACATTCTCCGTACTTACGTTGAAGCTGGAGCGCCCTTTCCTCCTCCAGTGTGGGCTGATTCAGAGATCAACGGAGTCAGAAGAACGAACGGTTGTGAGTCATTCCACAGACATTTTGGTGACCAGTTTTATCATGCACACCCAAACATATTTGAGCTCATGCAAAAGATCAAAGAAGTGCAGACTGTGACAAAATGAACTCTATCAACAGTGCTCACGGACTCCTGCACACCAGGCCCCAAAGACGCCGAAAGTTGGAGGAAATGATGAGACCGCAGCAAAGGTATAACAGGGGTGAGATTTCCAGACAGGACTCTGTTCAGGCCATGGCCTGGAAAAATCTGCCAGCCATAATATGACTTAGAGAGAGAGAGAAAGATGGAGAGGGAGAGAGAGGGGGGAGAGAAAGAGAGAAATGAGAGGGTGAGTCTTCTGATATTTAACCATGTGCAGTGACATTACAAATACTTTAGTACTATTACCTTTGCTAACCATCACAGAGAAGAGATAAGAAGAGATGTGAGAGAGAATAAATATTAGCATGCTTTTTTGTATATAATTTTAAAATTTTATTTTTAAAAAGAGAAAAATCTGCCAGCCCTTAATTTGACTTAGGGGGAGAGGGAGAGAAGAGGATGGGGAGAGAGGGGGAGCGAAAGAGAAATTGATAGGTGAGTTTGTATTTACCCTGTGCAGTGACATCACAATATTTAGTATATTTTTGCAGTGAACGCGTCATTGCACGGAAGGTATTAA
>CM065737.1:3542791-3547791 GCA_033310375.1 Conus canariensis
ACACTTTCTAGGAATCAGGCTATTTATCAGAACAGAAATCATTTCCAGGGTTTGCATGAATCAAAAAGGAATCTACTGATATTCTTTAAAACAAAACAGAGCTTGTGTGTGTGTGGGGGGGGGTGGGGGGGGGGGGGGGGTGGGGGGGGGGGGGACAGGAGGTTACTGCTTTGTGCATTTCTCATATCTGTGACCTGTGTTGCCTAAAAGGTAGGAAAAAAAATGTCGAAAATTCACTTACCTATTTTGTACTGTTTGTGAAATAAGCGTTATTATGCTTGTTGTTTTGTATGTTTATTGGTATTTTTGGCTTTTTTTTCCTCTCAGAAGTTCCCGTGCTACATACCCTACAATGTTGTTTTCTTCCAGTCCTCTCTCTCTCTCTCTCTCTCTCTCTCTCTCTCTCTCTCTCTCTCTTTTTTTTTTCTTTTTCTTTTTATATAAATATTTAGGAATATATTTTTCAACGAAATTAAGCTTTACTTTTGCATGCAAGGATCTTGCCAGTAGAGCTAAGCGTGCACTACTATGTATCATGCAACACTTATCAAAATTAGAAAACCAGTCTTTGAAATTATTTATAAAATTGTTCGATTCTCAGGTACAGCCTATCGCTCAGTATGGAGCTGAAATCTGGGGTCTTTATGATTCTGCTGTTTATTGTGAAAATGTCCATTTATTTGCATTGAAAAAGTTTCTAGGAGTGAGCATGCGAACACCTAACGATTTAGTCTACGGCGAAGTAAACAGATATCCAATATATTTGAATTCTGCGACAGCTTGCATACGTTATTGGTTGAAAATAACACAAATGGAAATTTCAAGGTTGCCCAGGAAAGCATATAATATGTTGTATGATTTGGATGGTAGAGGGAAAAGAAACTGGGTTTCTAACGTGAGGACTAAATTACATAAACTTGGATTTGGCTATGTTTGGCTACAACAGAGCGTTGGGGACATAAATGGATTTCTACGTGCATTTCGGAATAGATTGATAGATTGCAGATGGCAAGAATGGTCATGTCACGTTCATGAAAGTGATCGATTTGCTTTTTATAGACAGTTCAGATCTATACATTGTGTGCCGGTGTATTTATCTGTTGAAATGGATAATCATTTAAAGTATATCATGACAAAGTTCAGATTAGGTA
Source organism: Conus canariensis (assembly GCA_033310375.1). NCBI lineage: Eukaryota > Metazoa > Mollusca > Gastropoda > Neogastropoda > Conidae > Conus > Conus canariensis. Next base: position 3,543,943 of record CM065737.1, read on the forward strand.
TTTCTGATCTTTCTGTTCATTATTATCGTTATAAGAAGCATAACAAACTTGATCTGACATGTCCGCTTTGTAAATGTGCCGAAGAAAATGAAGTTCATTTTGTGTTGTGCTGTCCCGCTCTAAGTGACCTGAGGAATCAGTTCATTCATCAAAAATATTGTAGACATCCTTCTTCATTTAGACTTTCATTACTAATGGCATCTACAAATGAAACTACTGTAAAACGTTTTGCTATTTTCTTGTACAAGGCATTTAAAATTCGAAGTATAGCATGTAGTTAGGCATTGGTTGTTGTATGTTGTTTCATATCGTGTATGCTTTTAATTGTGGATGCCTAGATGTTTGATGATTTGCTTATTTCTGTCTGAAACGATTTGATCTCAACACCCCCTTCATTAGGGGCCATGGCCTGTATGAATAAAACATCCGTATCCGTATCCGTATCCGTATCCGTATCTCTCTCTCTCTCTCTGCGTATTTCGATTGGTCATTGACGGCCGCGCTACTACACCCAAAGCTGACCGTAATGTGCTGGTTCCGAGAGCACAAGCAACAAACCACTTGTCAGCTAGTACAGACACTCCCCTACTTCAGTCCTTGCGTCTCTCTTCTCACTGAGCACTTCTCGACACGAGCATGTAAACTAGTACGTGTACATATATAATTATTTTGCACTGCAGATTACAGCCTACCTTGGCCTCGAGGGGGGGTGGGGTGGGGGGGGGAGGAGGGGGAGAAATAGGAGAGCTAGAGGGGAAGTGGAGGTGGGGGGGGGAAGGGGTAGGCAACTATCAGCTGGGCTTCTTTTTTTTTTTTTTTTTTTTTGGTGATTAGGTGAACAATAAGATTCTTTCAACCTTGTTGGTTCGACTTGATCGTGTTTGTGGGGCAGCCCCAATCCACACCATCATACCCTCCACCCCCGCACCTCCACTCCCCCCCCCCCCCCCCCCTCTATATCTCATTCCTACACACACACACTCTCTCTCTCTCTCTCTCTCTCTCTCTCTCTCTCTCTCTCTCTCTCTCTCTCTAACAAATAACAAACGCAACCTACGCAAGACTGAAAGGTCACAAGATGCATCATCAGACATACACGAGGATACCTTGAAAGCTTGGATGGAAAATCCCCCCGAGTTCAAAGAAAGCTCTACATTCTTCTGCAAGTAACTTTGTATAGGCTTCACCTCACGGGAGAAAAACAACAAAAATTAATGCTCCTGTCACACATCAACTGCATTATACTATTGATGATAACAATATATATTATAAATGTGTATTGTACTCTATTGCATTCTAGTACATTCTATCATATTACACTGCTGTGCACGCGCGCATGCACACTGACTGAAACCAATTTACTGTCAGATTAGCTCATGGTTGTACTGACAAACGCACACACACACACACACACACACACACACACACACACACACACACACACAGGGAGGGGAGGGAGGGAGAGAGAGAGAGAGAGAGAGAGAGAGAGAGAGAGAGACTGACTACAGAACACACACACAAATGGTAAGAGACAGACTGACAACACAGAGACATCAGACACAGACAGAGTGTGCTGAGGGAGGGGAGGCAGCGCATTTCTTTCGGCGGAGGAAGAGGAAGAGCAGGGGAAGGGAGGGTGTAGACAGGGAGGGAGAGAGACAAAGTGAAGTGCGGGGGAGTTTCTCAGATTGCAGGGCTGGTTGGCAGAACACAGCCCCCAGCTTCTGGCTTTTTGTTCAGGTGCCAGAGTCACCCTTCACTAAACTAAGGAGGGTGAGAGAAATGTGTGTGTGTGTGTGTGTGTGTGTGTGTGTGTGTGTGTGTGTGTGTGTGTGTGTGTGTGTGTGTGTGTGCGTGCGTGTGCGTGCCAGCACACGCGCTTACGGTTGTTGTGTGTGTGTGTGTGTGTGTGTGTGTGTGTGTGTGTGTGTGTGTGTGTGCGTGCGTGTGCGTGCCAGCACACGCGCTTACGGTTGTGTGTGTGTGTGTGTGTGTGTGTGTGTGTGTGTGTGTGTGTGTGCGTGCGTGTGCGCGCGCGCGTGCGTGTGTGCGTGCGCGCGCGCGTGTGCGTGTGCCGCGCACGTGCGTGCGTTAGTAGTGCGTGTGTGCATGCGTGTGTAGAGGAGGGTGGTGGATAGAGGGGAAGGAGGAGGAGCGACAGTGGAGAAGGGGGAGGGGTGAACACAGTTGCAGAGAACTTCGAGGTGGGGGGAGGGGGGGGGGCGAGGGGGGGAGTTATGAAACAAAAGAGTATGTATGCAGGATTGGGTCGGGAAGGAGGAACGAATAGGCGTGTGTCTGGCTCTCAATACGTGTCTGAATAGCCGTGTGTCTGGCTCTCAATGCGTGTCTGAATAGCCGTGTGTCTGGCTCTCAATGCGTGTGTCTGGCTCTCAATGCGTGTGTCTGGTTCTCAATACGTGTGTCTGGCTCTCAATACGTGTGTCTGGCTCTGAGTACGTGTGTCTGGCTCTGAGTACGTGTGTCTGGCTCTCAATGCGTGTGTCTGGCTCTCAATACGTGTGTCTGGCTCTCAATACGTGTGTCTGGCTCTGAGTACGTGTGTCTGGCTCTGAGTACGTGTGTCTGGCTCTCAATACGTGTGTCTGGCTCTCAATACGTGTCTGAATAGCCGTGTGTCTGGCTCTGAATACGTGTGTCTGGCTCTGAGTACGTGTGTCTGGCTCTGAGTACGTGTGTCTGGCTGTCAATACGTGTGTCTGGCTCTCAATACGTGTGCCTGGCTCTCAATACGTGTCTGAATAGCCGTGTGTCTGGCTCTCAATACGTGTGTCTGGCTCTCAATACGTGTGTCTGGCTCTCAATACGTGTCTGAATAGCCGTGTGTCTGGCTCTGAATACATGTGTCTGGCTCTCAATACGTGTCTGAATAGCCGTGTGTCTGTCTCTCAATACGTGTGTGTGGCTCTCAATGCGTGTGTCTGTCTCTCAATACGTGTGTGTGACTCTCAATACGTGTGTCCGTCTCTCAATACGTGTGTCTGGCTCTCAATGCGTGTGTCTGGCTCTCAATACGTGTGTCTGGCTCTCAATGCGTGTGTCTGGCTCTCAATACGTGTGTCTGGCTCTCAATACGTGTGTCTGTGTGTCTGGCTCTCAATACGTGTGTCTGTCTCTCAATACGTGTGTCTGGCTCTCAATACGTGTGTCTGTGTGTCTGGCTCTCAATATGTGTGTCTCGCTCCGCACGTGCATATTCGCCCGATTTTCGGATATGTGTTTATTCCCCGTCCTCCCCCCCCCCCCCCCGCCCCCCCCCCCCCCCCCTCCTCTCTCTTTTTGCGTGTGTGTGGTGTCTGTGAGCGTGTGTGCATTCGTGCGTGCGTACATGCGCGCGCGATGGTGTGTGTGTGTGTGTGGTGTGTGTGTGGTGTGTGTGTGTGTGTGTGAGCGTGTGCATGTATGTGTGTGCGTGTGTGTATGTGTGTGTGTGTGTGTGCGTGCGTGCGAGTGCGTGGTGTGTGTGTGTGTGTGTGTGTGTGTGTGTGTGTGTGTGTGAACTTCACGCGAGCTTGTAACGTGTGAAGCGACTCTGGCACTCGCTCTCAGCAACCTGTCGGAATCAAGTGAAGGAGAGATGACAGGATGACTGACTGCCGCTAAAGAGAAAAGGTTGCGGGAGGGGGAGGGAGGGAGGGAGAGAGAAAGAAATAGAGGGAGAGAGAGGGAGGGAGGGAGAGACACAGACGGAGAGAGGAGGGAAAGAGAGAGAGAGAGGGGGGGGATGGGATATGACAGACAGACAAAAAGACAAGGGAAATGGGGTTAGAGAGAGAGAGAGAGAGAGAGAGAGAGAGGAGAGAGAGAGAGAGAGAGAGAGAGAGAAAC
>CM065737.1:3552791-3573833 GCA_033310375.1 Conus canariensis
ACTTCACAACACCGCCACGACACAACACCGCCACGACACAACACCACCACAACACAACACCACCACGACACAACACCGCCACGACACAACACCGCCACACAACACCACCACGACACAACACCACCACGACACAACACCACCACAACACAACACCAGCACGACACAACACCAGCACGACACAACACCATCACAATACAACACCATCACAATACAACACCACAACGACACAACACCACCACGACACAACACCATCACAACACAACACCATCACAATTTAACACCACCACGACACAACACAACACCACGACACAACACCACCACAACACAACATCATCACAATACAACACCACCACAACACAACACCACAACACCACCACAACACAACACAACACAACACCACCACCACACAACATCACCACAACACAAAGCACCACAACACAACACAACACCACGACAACACAACACCACCACAACACAATGCACCAAAACACAACACACCACCACAACACAACACAACATCAACACAACACCATCACAACACAACACAACCACCACAACGAAACGCAACACACCACCACCACAACACAACACACCATCACAACACAACACCATCACAACACAACACCACCACCACAACGAAACGCAACACACCACCACCACAACACAACACCACCACAGCCCAACGCAACACAACACAACACAACACCACCACAACGCAACACCAACACAACACAAAACCAACACAATGCAACTCAACACACCACCACCACAACACACCACCACAACACACCACCACGCAACACAACACAAACCAACACCACCAGAACGCCACGCCACGCCACGCCACAGGGAGCACAGTGCACCTCGCTCACCCTGCACGCCTCTCTCCTCCTCCAGTTCCCGGGACATCTGCACGGCCCTCTGGTCCTGCCGCATCTCTTCCTCCTGCCCACAGCGACACCACACACCCCTGTCACCACCTCGCCGGTACCACCTCGCCCCTCCCCCGTCTCCTCCTTCCCCTCCTCCAACATCACCACCACTACTACTACCCCCCTTTCTCCACCCTCTCGGGTCCGGCCCGAAGTCATCGAGGTCGGGCTCCCGGTAGCGCTCGGAGAGTTCGTGGATGTACTTGAGGCCTAGTCCTGGTCTTTTGATGGTGAGGGCGCTGCCGCTGCTGCTGTGGCTGTTGGTGCTGCTGCTGCTGTGGTTGATGCTGTCGCTGCTTAATTCCATCTTCCGTCTTTGAATTTAGGGAAATGTGGCAAGCGACATCACGCACAAACTGATTTAAAAAATAAATAAACAAATTTTTCTAAATGATGAAAATCAGCTGATGGATATAAACGACCTCACACTTGCCAGCATCACTGGTGGGAATACTAAATAAACAAATTTTTCTAAATGATGAAAATCAGCTGATGGATATAAACGACCTCACACTTGCCAGCATCACTGGTGGGAATACTAACACACACGTAAAATCCTGTGGAGTTTATGGTGATGACAGAATGAACCGAAGGAGGTGGGAGGCTGGGTATGGAGGGGGGAGGGGGGGGGGAGGGGGGACGGCGTTTGTGCCTGTGAATTCTTCCTCCCTCGTCTACGTACAAGTTGTTTTCTCTAGATCCGTTCCACAGTCAAACAAGATGAAAAAGGTTTAAGACTCAGAAAGAATGAGCTGAACAGAAATCCTTTGCTTCGTCCTGAGACCCTTTATCCCCTTGTCTTTGTGCGGAGACAAAGCTTTAGTCACATAGGTTCTACGGTCTACGGTCAACCAAGAAGACAAAATGTGTGTCGTCAAAACGGAATGATGCGCAGAGTGGGGGGAGGGGGGGGGGGGATAATATCAAAAAATTTCCTCGGCTTCTGACACTTGATATGCTCCTCCCTATCACTAAACGAGCCTTGTCGGGGTGGGTTCTATTCTACAGTGGAACCAAAAAACAAAAGAAAAGGAGGGAAAACGGGTTGCAGCGGTTCCACAGGCATTGTTCATCAGCACACTTTCAAACAAATTTTTTTTTTTTAAGAAAAAGTTGAAAAAATCTGCACCGTGGAAGATCTAAGCTCCCACTCACACAAAAATGTTTTTGAATCACAAAAGAACTACACCAAAACCAAAACCAAAACCCCACAAACAGCAGCACGGTCAACCGAATCGTCCTCGTTCAGTCACTCTCTTTTCCAGTACCGCCACCACCACAACGGCTCCTCTAGGTTCCAGACTTCCACATCCATTATTCTTTTCTCTCTCTCTTTTTTTTTTTTTCTTCTTTTTCTTTCTTTTTTCCTTTCTCCCTCTCCTCCAACGAACAGTTCAGAACCATGAGGACGGCTTCTAAAGCTATCGACCGATTCCATCTCCACCGCTCCAGTGTAAAACACTTAGTACTTCCTCCACACTTCGATCTGTGTGCTCAGGAGGAAGCCCAACATGTCCGTGGCATGCCCCGACACACTGTTACACGGGTGTACACCCGAGGACAATCAATCGAGTACAGACACGGGTGACACGTCCAAATGACAGTCATCCAGCTATCTCTTCCTGGCACCCGACGGCTGGGAACGCGCGCAGCAGAGCGAGACCGTCACCCGTATAGCTCGCTTCCTTGCCACTGTGGGCCCTTTGTTTCGCTTTGCTTTGTTTTCTTTTCGTTTGTTCTCCCTCCTTTTTTCTCCTCTCTCTCTCTCTCTCTGAAAATCTTTATGTCATGTTCCTTTTCAATCTTCAACAAGAAACAAGGGGGTTTTTTTTGTTTGTTTGTTTTTCTGCACTGATCGTTGTACAAAGAATTGAGCGCACACACCCCTACCCCTCCCCACCCACCCACCCCCACCCCCGCACAAGCATGTGCGCCTCAGGCAAGGTGGGGGATCGGGCGTGATTAATAATGAAATTAAGAGTGTGTTAAGAGTGTTGTCTTCATCATGTCTTTAGGCCATTCTGCGTATGAAAAAAAAGATATGAGCATGTCGCCCATCTTGTGCGGTCCCAATCTGTCATTCCCAACTTCCCCCGCCTCTCCTTTCCATTCGTGTGTATTATTCACCATCGGTACCTTAACCTCTCCTTTCCATTCGTGTGTATTATTCACCATCGGTACCTTAGCCTCTCCTTTCCATTCGTGTGTATTGTTCACCATCGGTACCTTAACCTCTCCTTTCCATTCGTGTGTATTGTTCACCATCGGTACCTTAACCTCTCCTTTCCATTCGTGTGTATTATTCACCATCGATACCTTAGCCTCTCCTTTCCATTCGTGTGTATTATTCACCATCGGTACCTTAACCTCTCCTTTCCATTCGTGTGTATTATTCACCATCGGTACCTTAACCTCTCCTTTCCATTCGTGTGTATTATTCACCATCGGTACCTCAACCTCTCCTTTCCATTCGTGTGTATTATTCACCATCGGTACCTTAACCGAAGTTTACGCAGATCTACTTTTTCTGAATTTTTCTTTTTCCTGGAGTGGTACGACCTAAGCAGCCCGCTGTTTGTTTTGTTTTAGAGAGAGAGTATCAAGATTGATCGGTACTTCCAAATCAGGCTCCTGGGAACACACTGTACAATTCTCGGCACTAGATTTGTCCATGGTGTCTGCTACAAGTAGGCAAGCCTTGAGATAGGTAACTTCCCCCAAAAGCCCAGCTACAGAGAGAAAGAGGGTGAGAGCCAGTGGTAATAAAACTAACCTATTCCTACTGAAGTTCCTACCCTCCGATTTCCAAAGCCTCCGCAAAGGCGTGACAGCTTCAAAGCCTTCTGTAGCGCCAGACCCTGGGACTAAAGGCCATTCCCTCGTCTACTTCCAGAAGAAGTCTTGTGTTTATTTGTCACGTATTGGAACCGCCGCCTTCCATTCCCTTTCGGGGCTGTTGGTACACGGAGACATTGTCAGGCAGATAGCCACCGCCTTTTCCCCTCCTCATCACCCCCCCCCCTCCCAATCCAAGTCCTCATCACCCCCGACTTGTCCCCCCCCCCCTCTCTCTCTCTCTCTCTCTCTCTCTCTCTCTCTGCTCGACTGGGAATACACGATTTACATGTCAACCTACCATTTACATAAAAACTACAAATAACCAAGAGCAAACAAAATAAACAAACAACAAACATCAAACAAGCGCCCATTCTGTTATATGGAATGAAATCAAAACTGTGTTGTTTCTATCGATTCTATTCGTTGCGAGGGACGTAAATCCAATCCTTAAATTGACAAAACAAGAGAACAATGCTTTGTGCGCATTCTGCAAATAAACGACGTTAACTTCATATGCTGCGATGTAAAATTATTCCACAGGTAGGTAGATAAGAAATTTGTTTATGTACATATTTTATGCCTTAAAAATGAAGGACATTCATACGAATGATCGTAATGCAACTGAATCTGAAGTTTAGTTAAACTTTGGTTTACAGCAGAATGATATTGATGTTCTGTTCTTGCTCGTTTTTCGGTGCACCGAACTACTTCCCCATCAAAGCTGCTGAACTGTTTCACGACGGTATCCTTCAAACGAGTTCCCCTTGCGTGCAGGTTGCCATTCAATTTCAGAGTTCCAGACTTATCTCTATTTCCTATCTCTCAGAATGCCTGCAGTGGAGTCCTTGATTCAGTTACTGGCATCCAGGAGTCATGATGTGCCATATGCCCCGGCCCGGCCCCTTAAAGTGGACGGAATTAAAGGTCAAAAGCCCGGCCCCTTGAAGTGGACGGAGGACGGAATTAAAGGTCTGATATGAAGAACCCCCCCCCCCCCCCCCCCCCCAATCCACAATTCCTAAACATCGAACCTGGGTTCTCCGTAGTAAGATTGTTTGAGTCGATGACAAAATCATAGAGTGGTGATCAATGGGAGGTTTCAATGTTTTTCATCGGCCCGATATGAGGAAGAGACGTATACTGATAACAACTGTTCCACGAGTTTCGTTATCGATCGGTTAGGGCCGAATCGCTGCAGGCTGTGGGTCGAAAATCCCGCTACGCTGCTTTGTTACTGCATGGTATGGAGTAATTCAATCGTCCACAGAAATGTGCGTTAAATCCGTGCTGTCCTAAATCTGGGGCAAATGTATCGCTACACTACAACGTCGTCTTTCTTTTTCCACTTTTCTGCCTGCGTGCATTCTTCTTCTTCTTCTCCCCCACCCTGTCAATGTGAAATAGTAATGAACACACAAAACAAGGTAAAAAAAAAATAATGTTTATCTAATACAATATGCAGCAGACAAATGACTCCATCTGTTGAACATCTCTGAACAAGGTTTTCCATTAAATCTGCTGTAAATAACTTACGTTCGACATTATGCCAGTCCCAACTCTGTGAGAGTATGCTGTATAGTCAGTGGTACGGAACATGGAATGCACTACTGGGTTTCCTCATTTTCTAACAGATACCGGTGGATGTCAACACACTGGCCTAGGTGTAATCGGCACAAAACTGTTTCCCTAAGACTGCCAGTGGAAGACGGTAAGAAGTTGTTTAAGGATATATACAGATCGGAAAATGTTTGTCAACCGTCTGCGTGTTTGCACAACTGTTTACTTGTGGTATTCTTGACCAGTTGATGAGCCACCTCATCGCCTCCAATGTCGACATGACCAGAGGAAGCCCACGCAAAAACTTCGTTGTAACCATCTGATTTCAGAAAGGTGTACAGCAAAAATAAAAAAAATTTAAGAAAAAAGAAAAGAAAAGAAAAGTCAGGAGTTGGGATGCTCTAAGTTACGACTAGCAACGGCTCGGAAAGCAGAGAAGGAGTCACGGAGAATGAGAAAAGTCTTCACGTTGAGATTTAGAGACCAGGCATTTGGAGTGCCAGGATCAGCGCTGTGAGCTAAGCAGTATAAATGGAACTGTCAGACAGAGTGTTTTGAGCTTCTTTTTTTTTTTTAGTTTGAGAGAGACAGAGACAGAGAGAGCGAGAGAGAGAGAGAGAGAGAGAGAGAGGGGGGGGGGGGGGGCGGGGAGTTGAGCAATATGCAGCAGAAGCAACTTCTTCCTCCGACAAGGAACCATCCGTAAATATATTCCTTGAAAGCATGGAAATTTAGGACAAAGTTTGGTCAACAAAATGTCTTGTACGCGAAACAGCTGGTGGAGTCTTTACAATGAGAAGCGAGTACAAAAACAAATTTCCACCCTATGGAAAGTCTATGGAGGATCGTCTGGATATTTGCATAAATGACAAACAACTACTCCGTTCAGATTGGGAAGAACACCGATTCCTAAAAGTCGGGCTCTCGTCAAATGTCTTGTGGAATTTCAGCCGCAGCAGTCATGAGCAGTGTTCATGATCATTATAAAACATACTACTGCTACTGTTACACGTTATCCCTGCTACTGTGTTAGCATGGGTATGTGCGTGCTTGCGCACGTGCAAATGTGTAGAAAAGCTTCATCTCCCAGCACTCTGTCCTTCCATGCCCTGAAATGAGAGAGGAAATTGGCACGTTCACAAGACGGATCTATTCCTAGCATGCCCTATGGTGCTTTATTGGCGGCAAGAAGTATCTTCTTAATTTTTGTTGTGAGGATGCTTTAAACAAGTTATATGGCTGAACTGAGAGTAAAGTCAAAATTATAGCTTCTTCTGATGTTTGCAAAGGAGCGGAAAGTGCTCCCAATCCAACATTGAAATAATCAATCTTCTGCTCTCGGTTGGTTTATATCAGGCCTATTGCAGCAGTCAGTCTTCTTCTCTCGTTAAGTTTATCATCAGTCCTATTGCAGCAGTGAGTCTTCTTCTCTCGTTAGGTTTATCATCGGTCCTATTGAAGCAGTGAGTCTTCTTCTCTCGTTAGGTTTATCATCAGTACTATTGCAGCAGTGAGTCTTCTTCTCTCGTTAGGTTTATCATCAGTACTATTGAAGCAGTGAGTCTTCTTCTCTCGTTAAGTTTATCATCGGTCCTATTGCAGCAGTGAGTCTTCTTCTCTCGTTAAGTTTATCATTAGTCCTATTGCAGCAGTGAGTCTTCTTCTCTCGTTAAGTTTATCATCGGTCCTATTGAAGCAGTGAGTCTTCTTCTCTCGTTAGGTTTATCATCGGTCCTATTGAAGCAGTGAGTCTTCTTCTCTCGTTAGGTTTATCATCGGTCCTATTGAAGCAGTGAGTCTTCTTCTCTCGTTAGATTTATCATCGGTCCTATTGAAGCAGTGAGTCTTCTTCTCTCGTTAAGTTTATCATCGGTCCTATTGAAGCAGTGAGTCTTCTTCTCTCGTTAGGTTTATCATTGGTCCTATTGAAGCAGTGAGTCTTCTCTCGTTTGGTTTATCATCAGTACTATTGCAGCAGTGAGTCAGTCTTCTTATCTCGTTAGGTTTATCATCAGTCCCATTGCAGCAATGAGTCTTCTTCTCTCGTTATGTTTATCATCAGTCCTATTGCAGCAGAGAGTCTTCTTCTCTCGTTAGGTTTATCATCAGTACTACTGCAGCAGAGTCTTGTGAAACAAACATCACGTGAACGACGGAGTAGGACATAACAGTCCAGTCGCTACTCCGATACCTGTGAGCAGAAGATCCTTGGGATTAATTGGTAGCTGGATGCAAGTGTACCCAGATTCTCATATCTCACGGATTCAGGCCTGTCTGTAATCGTAAAACTTATTCACGCTTCGATCAGTCTACAAAATTATAAGATAATTCCAATTCGATCTAAAATTCGGCTTTTGTGACTAAGAAATTACCGTAATCCGCTACTAAGCGTTCTACATACGGGCGTCTTCTACGAATCGGAGATGCCGAACAACACGTTGTGAAAACGTAACACGCAGAAAGTACGGGAGAAGGGAATGAAGATGGGGGGAACGCTATACCAAGGACGAGAACTCGGGTACAGCTACGAACTGAACGAACGTCAACCACATCTTGGAAATGCATCCGACCACCACGTTATACACGACACATTTTGCAAGCCATCAGAAAAAAGGTACGAAGTTTTAGTATTGTCAGATTAGCTATTTCTAAAAGAAATCGCGTCTCCAACAGGCGAACAATACGAATGATACAGCGTTATCAACCGCCTAATGTACACACGATCCAAAGGTCTATTGTGTAAGTGCTCTCGATCTGACAGAATCCTACACTGTCACCCGATTTGTATCTTTTCACGATAATCACATTAGACACACACACACACACACACACACACACACACACATATATATATACATATATATATATATATATACACATATATATACATATATATATATATATATATATATATATATATGTGTGTGTGTGTGTGTGTGTGTGTCTGTCTGTCTGTCTGTCTGTCTGTCTGTCTGTGCGTCCGTCCGTCCGTCTGTCTGTCTGTCTGTGCGTCCGTCTGTATGTCCGTCCGTCTGTGTCTCTGTGTCTGTGTGAGCGCGCATATGCACAGGATCAAATATTCCCTTTTTACACTGATTATTCTTTAAACCACCACCACCCCCCCCCCCCCCTCTTATTCCTTCACTGCACCGTCTTCCTTTGTCTCTATTCCCCACTCTCCCACGCCTCCTCTTTTCTGGCTACGGAGGGAGGCCGATTTTATAGTGGCGCTTCACTGCACCGTCTTCCTTTGTCTCTATTCCCCACTCTCCCACGCCTCCTCTTTTCTGGCTACGGAGGGAGGCCGATTTTATAGTGGCGCTTCACTGCACCGTCTTCCTTTGTCTCTATTCCCCACTCTCCCACGCCTCCTCTTTTCTGGCTACGGAGGGAGGCCGATTTTATAGTGGCGCTTCACTGCACCGTCTTCCTTTGTCTCTATTCCCCACTCTCCCACGCCCCCTCTTTTCTGGCTACGGAGGGAGGCCGATTTTATAGTGGCGCTTCACTGCACCGTCTTCCTTTGTCTCTATTCCCACTCTCCCACGCCCCCTCTTTTCTGGCTACGGAGGGAGGCCGATTTTATAGTGGCGAGAACACCACATGATCACACGTGGTAGATCTTAGTAAGATGCCACAGACCATCAACTTCCACACACCCAGCAAACTTCCAATTATTATACATCATCCTTCGGTCATACCATCAGGACGATCATCCCGCCATCAGCGAAATGCTGCAGTCCCTTCCTATTGGTGGGCCCAAACCACGTGACCAAAGTGGACCCCCACAACGGCATACCAACCGGTTCCGGTCACAAAACAGAGTTCGTTGGCTCCCGTGTTTACAGAGGATTGTAAAACACGATGTTCACCGTAACGCCCATTTCTGCACCTATCCAAACTTTAAAATCTCTCATTTCTGCTGGATTGTTTTCATGGAAAAGGAGCACTTCTTTGTTTGCCTGCATTTGTTTAAGTATTCCCACAAATAATTTTAGGTTTCCAGCTGTGTCTGGGAATACAATCTGGCTTCCTGGACTGTTGCGCAGAGCACCTATCGATTTACTATGCTAATTATCTGACTGCGCTGACTGTTCTCGCTTTGATGAAATCAATGATCACGAAGCCAGCTTTCAAAAAGAATGCCTCCAATGACTGGTCTGTATGTGTGCGTTATCCTTATAGGGAGCGAGGGTGTCAACAGTTTTTTTTTAAAGTACCAATTTTTGCTAATTAAAAATCAATCTCGGCTTTCCATCCTACTCTCATTATGTGCAGATCCTGAATCGGATCCCAGCCTAAATCATATTACTTTCCTTTTACACACTAAACCTTTTCTCTCAAGCGGCTCACTTTATGGTATGGTCGCTTCATACGTGTGGGAAATATCAATTCCGTGTTTGGTTCACACGAAACCTTTTAATTGCCACGCGTTGGGTGAAGATTGTAAACTATCACTGCTTGCTGGGGGAAAAAAATTCATCAAAATATTTCCTTTCATTCCTTCTTATGATACTGGGCAATACAGAAGAAATCAAAACATGGTAATAAACAGCGCATAAAATAGACTGCACATGAAAAAAACAAATGTAGCAAGTTTTCAACAAACGCATGAAATCATCACAAATGTTATACAAACTAAAAATGAAATGATGTAATAAGAAAACGCCACCTGCAAATGTAATTAAGCGTGCGCGCACACGCACACGCACACACGCACGCACGCACACACACACACACACACACACACACACACACACACACGCACACATCATACACACGTGCGCGCACGCACGCGCAAGCACACACACACACACACACACACACACACACACACACACACACACACACACACACTCACACACACATCATAATACATCATGAACATGTTATCAAAACAATCTCAAAAACCATAATTTAAGCATTTTTGAACTAAAAACAAAACAAAAAATGCCAACAAAACCTTCGATACAGGATGGAAGATAGCACACAACAAACACTCCATGGAGAGTCGACGCCTGACAACATGCAAACCCCACACACGCGTACACAAGCGTACACACAACACACAGCAGTCCCCTGCATGCCGGTGTGTGGTGGATGCTTTATGCCGACAGATGGTGGTGGGGTTGAATCACAATGGACAACCAACCACCTGCCAAACTCCACCGAAGAGGAGGAGGAGGAGGAAAAGGAGGAGGAGGAGGAGGCTGAGGATGATATGGCCAGCAGAGTCTATGGAACTGGGAATGTACACGCTGTTTCGGGAGAAAGTGAGTACTCGTTTCCTACGTCCTCTATTGGGTATGTTATGGTTACAAAGTGGGGTGGTGATCTCTCTCTCTCCCCCCCCCCCCTCCCCCTTCTCTATTTGTGTGGACATAACCGTACACGCGGCATTCGCGTGCGTGCGTGTGTGGGTGTTGTGTTGTGTCGGCATATGCCTACACGCGGCATTTGTGTGTGTGTATGATTGTGTGTGTGTGTGTGTGTGTGTGTGTGTGTGTGTGTGTGTGTGTGTGTGTGTGTGTACGTGTGTGGCTGGTATGTGTGCGTGCGTGCATGTGTGTGTGCGTGTGCGTGTGTGTGTGTGACAGAGAGAGAGAGAGAGAGAGAGAGAGAGAGAGAGAGAGAGAGCCTTTCTTTCAGTGTCACACACACACACACACACACACACACACACACACACACACACACACACACACATGCCTGCGTGCGTGCGTTTGCGTATGTGTGTGTGCGTGCGTGTGCATGAATGTGAGTGGGGAGGGGGGGGGGTTCAACACGCACGTGCGCGTGCCTGTCCGTCTGTCTGTCTGTTTGTGAGGGGAAAGAAATAGAAAAATACAGCGAGACAGAGCTATGTGGTGACACTGTCCGGACTTTTCAAACAGCTGTTGCCGTTTATATATATACAACTGTGTTCTCAACATGTTCCAACAACATTGGCTTTTTCTTTTTTTTTTAATTTTTTTTTTTTTTCAATCAGCTGTGTGCTATGACTGTATCAGACATAGCTTTTTAACCCTGAAATTGAAGAGAGAGAGAGAGAGAGAGAGAGACAGAGAGAGAGAGAGAGAGAGAACAGACAGAGAGAGAGAGAGAGAGAGAGAGAGAGAGAGAGAGAGAGAGAGAGAGAGAGCGTACGTGCGTGCACACCTGTAAGTGGTATTTTAATACCGATCTGTGCATGGCTATATCGTTGAAAATATATGTTATTCATTGGTAATAATATCAATTCCAAAAAAAAAAGAAAATAATAACACGGTCTACATTCTATGAATATGATGGAACACATACACGTCTCTTCAATAACAATGCTAATAACACTTGATGATGACGATGATAACAACAGTGACAACAACAACAATAATAATAGTAATAATAATAACAGCAATAACAATGATAATTAAAAAAAATAGTGATGATGTTGATGAAAGCAACATAAAGTAACATGCAGCATTATCTGAGATACCGACATACAATGCATAACAATAGATGTGGAGAAAATTGTAACTATTAACAATACACCACCGATATGCGCCACCGTCTACATGAAAGAACATGCAAGCATACTAAATCTACCAGTAAGAAACATTAATTTTCAACAACAAAAGAAGAGGAAATAACACAACTTGGGAAAAGCCAAGCAATCAAAGCTACATAACTAACTACAGGTGAGTGATGGCAGTTCATGCAGTCGGGTAACATGCAAATTAAATATTCCGTAGGCCGTTAGGAAACTCTAGACTGAAACAGTGAAACAAAAGAAACCAGGAATACATGTTCTACAAAATACAATCAAAGAAGGAAAGGTAACTGGGGATTACCAGAATCGGGTGAACATCAGACACCGAAGGTCTGGCAGATCAGGGGAAGTAGCCGTGTACAGCGTAGTAATTGTAATGAATAGAACAGTTGCTTCCCTTGGAGTATGTTCCGCACTAACGAACGTAGTTCAAGATTTTTCCTTGTGATAACGTTTTAACAATGTAAGTAAAAATATGAACAGATCAACTGTTCTTCTCTTTTCCATTTCTAGAAGCAACAACATCAACAGAATAATTTTCTTTAGCCTGATGGTGCTCCCAACATCAGGTGAATAATGAATATGGACTCTTTCACCAGAAAAGACGATTCTCGTACTCAACAATGGACAACTCATTTTGTCGTATTGTCCTTGGGTTTCGTATTCCGTCCGTTGATTTTCTTAATTGTTTCTAACGCTCATATCACGTCTTGAATGTTCTCTCTCTCTCTCTCTCTCTCTCTCTCTCTCTCTCTCTCTCTCTCTCTCCTCTCAGAACTCAGAAAACCTTTATTCGATCAAGGTTCAATCCTTGATCAAATAAAGATTTCCTGAGTTCTGAGCTCTCCTCTCTCTCTCTCTCTCTCTCTCTCTCCTCTCTCTCTCTCTCTCTCTCTCTCTCTCCTCAGTGACCTTAGAGCTAAATTTGTTAAGGCTAAGTATTATTGTGACCCCTGTAGTTTTTGAGTCAACTTGTTGTTAGCAACAAGAAATGAAAATGACCTTTTCGATCTTGCTATGTACATATATGAAGCGCAAAAGCGAATACGGACATAATAGTTTGCGTAGTGCACATACGTGTAATAGCTTTTTCTTTCCATTTTCTTACTGAGAATTCTTCTTGTGTGTTGTATTACGGGTGTCACCCCTTCAGTATGGGCTATGGCCTTTATCTGAATAAATCATTCGCATTCTCTCTCTCTCTCTCTCTCTCTCTCTCTCTCTCTCTCTCTCTCTCTCTCTCCCTCTCTCTCTCTCTTGCGTGCGCGCGCGCGCACGCGCGCTCTCTCTCTCTCTCCTGAAAAAGAAAATATGGGAGGGCTCGTTTAAGACTGTCAATTTCAAAACAATCAGAACGGATTTCTTCTTCTCTTTTCCCAGATGACTGATGTCTCCAAATACGCTACGATCTGATTCAGTTCAGGTAAAATGTTTCGTTGCCGAAAGGGGACAGTGGAGTCTCCGGCTTCCAAAATGCCGTACCCTCCACATGCTGAACCTCTCTGCTCCTATGGCTGTTAGGCTATCAAACTTTATCCTTTAGCAAATAAAGTATGCAGCGAAGTCTGGGTGATGTTAATCATTCCCTCTTCCAAGTCACCGACACAAAGAGGGAGGGAGGGAGGGAGGGAGGGAGGGAGGAGGGAGAGAGAGAGAGAGAGAGAGAGAGAGAAGAGAGAGGAGGGAGAGAGAGACCCATAGATCCAGTATTTCCGTCAGAATCCGCTTCTCAAAGTGAACCGTTTACAAACTCCAGGGTGAGGTAACATTTGCTGACAGGTGCGATTACGGCGGTGAAGCGTGATGACATCATACATGGTGAGGCAGTGGGTGGGACATGACGGATACAGTGACGTCATACTTACGTCATGCGGGGCCTTCACCGCGGCTCCTCGCACCGGCTGACCACGACTGAGACGTAGCAATGCCACGGAGCGCCCAACCTGCCGCGACTGGGGGGGTGCGGCAGCGGTAGCCCCACTACTAATACTGCTATCACTACTGTCAAAGGCAGACGTCGTCGTCGAACCTCTACTACTACTATGGGGGGCTGTAGTACCACTACGACTAACATGACGGGAAAAGTTAGACCCTGATTCTACAGACACAGAAGCTGAGAGGGCAGTTGAAGAAGAGGTGACAGGTTCTTTGCTGGGCTGGGAGGAGGAGGAGGAGGAGGAGGAGGGGGAGGGGGAGGAAGGGTGGGGTTGCTGGGCAGGGGTAGAAGGGTGGGTGGAGGGGAAGGATAGGGTGTGCCTGGAATGGAAGGTGGTGGTGGTGGTAGTGGTAGTGGCGGTGGAGGTGGAGGTGGTCACCTGCGAAGAATTCACCGTCCCAGGCAAACAGACGGGTATTAAAAAATAGATAAATACGTACATAAACAAGCAAACAAATCATGCAAGGGCGCAGACGTGCGGGGATGCTTCCAGTCACATCCGCAATAATCATCACAGAAAGAGTATATGACGTTCTACGCTAATGCTTCCAGACCCCCCCCCCCCCCCCTCTCTCTCTCTCTCTCTCTCTCTCTCTCTCTCTCTCTCTCTCTCTCTCTCTCTCTCTGTATATAGATGTAGATTTTTATCTTAAACCTCACAGACATCAAACATGAAACCTACAACACGAGGCAGAGAGAATAAAAATTTGTTAGTTTAAGGGTGTCTCCCCTGCGCCTCCCCCCTCCCCCCCCCTCTCTCTCTCTCTCTCTCTCTCTCTCTCTCTCTCTTCTTTCCTTTTTTTTTTTTTTCAATAGAACTCCCACAAAGAAATCCCTTGTCCTCATCTGCAATAACTCAATATATATTACAACCCTGGATACTCTGTATATTCTGTAGCGGGCATCACATTTATAACCGTGAACCGACAATTTCATTGTTGATCTAGCCCAAGCTTCTCTGACAATAAATGAAAAAGAATCGAACCAATAAGTGACAGCATTCAGATTATAATGATAGCAATCAAGAAATTACGTTTCTTTAAAAACAATTCTGGAGACTTCATAAGATAACATTTTATGACAGGGTTGCATGGGTGCGAGCGTGTGGGAGGGGAATTCAGAAGTGCAAAAAAATAAGCAGTGTGTAAAGCGCGTGCTCATGCAAAATTTTACAACAACAAAAACCAAATGGGGGAATAAAACCCACAAACTGAGCACTACAACATTAAGCAATAACCATAGCAACAACAAAATCAAACAAAGTAAAAAAAAAAAAAAATTTAAAAATCTAAAAATAAAATGAAAAACAGAAATTCACTCTTCTTCTGTAAAGCTGACAAACAAACAAATGAAACCTCTTAAACAAAACAAAAACTGCATAGAAACGTGAAACAAACAAACAAATTAAACCTCTTAAACAAAACAAAAACTGCATAGAAACGTGAAACAAACAAACAAATGAAACCTCTTAAACAAACAAAAACTGCATAGAAACGTGAAACAAACAAATGAAACCTCTTAAACAAAACAAAAACTGCATAGAAACGTGAAACAACAAATTAAACCTCTTAAACAAAACAAAAACTGCATAGAAACGTGAAACAAACAAATGAAACCTCTTAAACAAAACAAAAACTGCATAGAAACGTGAAACAAACAAATGAAACCTCTTAAACAAAACAAAAACTGCATAGAAACGAGAAACAAACAAATTAAACCTCTTAAACAAAACAAAAACTGCATAGAAACGAGAAACAAACAAACAAATTAAACTTCTTAAACAAAACAAAAACTGCATAGAAACGAGAAACAAACAAATTAAACTTCTTAAACAAAACAAAAACTGCATAGAAACGAGAAACAAGAATCAAGAATTTTATATTCTGATTCGTGAACTAAAAGAATGAAACATAAAGGGATGAGAAGTCGAAGAAGAAGAAGAAGAAAATACAAAGACACAACACCACCACCTTAACAGAAAGTGACGTGACCCTGAATGGTGTAATACCTGGGCAGAGCATGACGAAACAGTCCGATGACGACCAGGTGATGACGTCGACAACACCCATGATGACGTCGAGCGATCCCACCGATAATGCACAGAAGAACTGCGTTTCTTCCCAGACGCTGGCGAGGATGACGGCGTGGGAGACGAATCGGATCCCTGTAGGCGGGGTGCCGACTTCCACCGTTTTCTGGAGGAGGCAAACGACGTTGGAGAGGTGGAGGCCTGGTTGAACCTGGCAATCAACGACAGGACGCTGGGCAGCCCGGCCACCGTCTCCCTGACCTTGGGCCCTCTTGATGACGTTGGGTATGACGTCACCGCTAACTGATCTGACGACGAGTCTGATGAGGCCCCCATCGGCGATGACGTCGATGACCTTGAACCTCTAGAGCCAGCAGACAGTCGTTTCGTGGTGTCTCCGCGGGGGTCTGCAGTGTCGGCTGAAGTGATGAGAACAATGTTGAGATTGTCAATGGATGACATCAAGTACCGATCACGTTTTGGTAGGGCAGAACCTGACTGAAGCGCTGCCTGAAGCCTTTGTGATTCTGCCGACGAAGACTTCCCCGCCGTTCGCAGGTCGCCAGTGCTGCCGTAAATGAAGGCGTTCGAGTCTGGGGACAAAGTCTGTCTGGAAGTATTGAACATGTACTGTGCGTTCTCATCATCATCTCCGGCACTGACGAGACTGGTTGCTGAATACGCGTCCGTACTGTACACCGCATGAACACTGCCTAAGTTTGGAGTGGAGGTGGACAAATATCGTGAAGACCTTAACCCAGGAGCTTCCTGTTCGTCTGGTGAATGTACCAGTGGAGACAGTGAGCGGGGTGACAGTGGTGATCCTGACGCCTCGTCCACTGCCTGCCACTTGTTGGGCGAGGAGCTCACGTAACTGTGTCCTGCACAATGCTGACTACCAGAAACCTCGGTTCCATCAACAACAGCATTCTCATCATTGAATGAGTTGGGTGGGACACTTAATTCCTCAGCATCAGGACAGCTGGTGACTATTCGGAGGACTGGGGCGTCCTGAGAAGTGGAGATCGTGCAGGAGGTGGTGTCTGGTGTAGAACTGGAGCCGTGTGGTCTACGGATCACAACGGGCGATCGTGGCAATGTTGTGAAGTCGGTTGTGTTGCTGGTGTTTCTCAGTTGATGGTCAGAGACGATAGTTATGTTCGGCACAGCCTCTTGCAGTCTGCCTGACCTGTAGCTGCTGTCAGACGCACGAGCAGCATTCACATGATCAGGCTCCGTCTTGCTCGAGGCAACTGCATCATTCATCTGCACATCTTCCTTCTCCTCGGATGCCTCGGTAGGTGCTGAGATGGGGTACTGGTTCTGGGACGATTTGACCGAAACATGAGGGGTGATGTAGTTTTCCAGAGTCGCCTCTCCAGGTACACACGAGTCTTGCCAACTGTTGCCTTCTATGCCAATTCCTGGAGCAGGTCTGCTTTCGAAGATCCCGAAACAGTCAGCTGTTGGGTCCGTTCGCTCAACGTCGTGCCCATCGTTGTCGCCTGTGTCAGGACATGTCTGGGAAGCCATGATATCAGACAGCTGCTCACTGTTTATACCATGATTAGTGTTCTGAACAGGCGGACTGAAGGACATAGGTAAGGTGTCTGGAGTCTGATGTTCTCTCCCGGACCGTCTGTCAGCTGTGCAGTCCACTGGGTTTATTCCACTGCTGACTCCCCTGTCTCTACCGCCTGTTTCTGACTCTTCCACGGGGAGGTCTGAATGGTCAGACACGGAGTTCTCTTTCACAAACAGGTTTGTGTCGTTTTCCCATGTGCCTGTTTCTTGCATGGATGCTCCCGTTTCTTCACTCATGGGCCTTATAAGTGAGGCGCTCACGGTTCCATGAATGTTCTGTTCAAGATGTTTCCTATCACATCTCTCAGACTGTCCAGTCACTGTATCACTAACCATTCCTCGGCTTTCTAAATCAAAATGCTTGCCCATGACCTCAGGATTGAGACCTGTTGGGCCACAAATGTTCTCTTGGTTCACAGTACCAGAGCATGATTCCTCGCCCACTGTTTCATGGCTTGATGAACCACTTTGAAACCAATCGCCACTTTTGTCTGTCAGACTGTCCTCAAAAACCGGTGCACTGCACACAGCAGAAGGGATCATATCTGAGCAATAAGAGTCCGTTGTTCCCTTTACACTTTGTGGGTCATTGTCACAGCTTTGTCCGCAACAGGTCACAATCGAGTCCGTGCTACTGAAAGATGTTGTGTGAAGATCAGCTGCCACTATCTGGGCAGGTTCTTTGCTCTCAGCAGAAATGTCCACGTGCCAAGCGTCTTCCTCTTCTTCAGAGGCGTGTGACAAGGTTTCCTCGAGGTCTTGAGACAGATCTGACTCCTTACAGTCCACCTCGTTCCTTTCAAAGGAGGACTGGGATCGGGTTGGAGTCACACATTCCTCAAAACTCGATCTCAGTGACGACATTGAGAGACTGCCTTCCATCAAGTTGTTGATGATCTCTGCAGCGAAGGCCTCGAAGAACTCGGGTTTCATGTCAGTTGCGTTTCCTTCATCAAAGTCCAGACTGGGTTCTAAACTGTCGTAATACGTTAAACTGTAATCGGACACGTCACCAGGGAAATCTGTCTCACTTTCATCCACGTCAACAGACCCTTGGGCTTGAGGGGCTGGAAATTCTAAGTTGTCGATAAAATGGACCACCCGTGGTTGGATCTGTGCCTGTGTTTGTGACAAGCTGGCCTCCTGTGAATCCTGTGACTCCAGCAGATCAGCCTTGCTCGTTGCCGGACTGTGAGATGTGCAGGATGTCTGTTGAATGACAGTCTCTGGGTCATAATTATCTGCAGCTACAAGAGAACTGTCCAAATTATTCAAAACCTCACCAACTGAATCTGTTTGTTCCAGACTCTCTCTTTCAGCAAGAGAAATGTCCAAACTAGTCAAAACCTCACCAACTGAATCTGTTCGTTCCAGACTATCTCTTTCAGCAAGAGAAATGTCCAAACTATTCAAAACCTCACCAACTGAATCCGTTTGTTCCAGACTATCTCTTTCAGCAAGAGAAATGTCCAAACTAGTCAAAACCTCACCAACTGAACCTGCTCGTTCTAGACTATCTCTTTCAGCGGAATCTTGCTCGTCGAAGCTGTTCATGTCCACCTTGGGCAACTTTTTCAGCATTCCCCTGCCACTCCCTTTCCCGTCTCGCAGATCGGCACCGTCAGCAGCTAGCGAGATCTCAGAGACATCAGAATTAGTCATGGATTCCAGCTCCGTGGCAGTTTCTTCCGGGATTTCGCTGAGGTCACCCCCGCACAACTCATCCTTGTCCATGCCGTACACCTCCACTAACAGGCCCACCGCATTGGACTGAAAATCTGTCTCAGTTTCACTCAAAGCTGCGTCAGAGTGATCATCCTCCACCTCCAACCCGCTGGTGCTGGAGACGAAGTCCGAATCAATGTCGCTGAAGGCAATGTACGTGCTGCTGTCCTCAACCTTCTCTTCTGGCGTCCACTGGTTCTCTGTGTCTCCGTTTCTATGGACGAAAGGGAACCGTCCCTGTCCTTTATATCTAGAGAGTCTGGGTCAGCATTTCCAGGATCCTCGTCTTGCAGGCAGTCAGACCTCGTTTGGGTCGTCGTGCCTTAATCCTCTGGTTTTCACAGGCTCTGGTCGGCTATCATCAGTGAAGGAAATGAGTTCTTCCTCGCTGACATTCACTGTGCTGTTTCTATTACTTGGTTCTATTTCCTGCACAAAACCTTCTGTGTCATGAGTCAAACTGCCCCCCTTAGCGGCAGCATTTTCTCCACTATCACCGGCCGTGCCTGACGGTGAGTCTGAGGCATCCTTTGAATCCAATTTCCAGGTCAGGCTGCTGCTTGCACTGTCCGGCGACAACAAAGAAGACAATGAATCCACGCTCGTGACACTGTAGCCACTGTCTTTTCTCGAGCGGTCCTTCCCGCCCGACATCGAGGGAACAGGATTCTCTTCGGAGATGGCAGTGAGAATGGTGGGCATCTGTGGTCTGAAACCTGGTCACTGGTGATGCAACGGTCACTGTCCTTTCTTGACCAGTCCTTCCCATTGGACATCGCGGAAAAGGGATTCTCTTCGGAGATGGGGGATAGAAAGGCTGACACATGCATGTCTGGGACTGGGTCAGAACAGTCCACCACGTCCTCAGCCAACCTCTGTGCGGGTATTGAGCTGAAGGGGTTCAACAAGGCATCCTTCACAACGTCCACAGCCACGTTTTCTGAAGCATCTGTATCACTGCTGGCAGTGAGCTCTGAACTGTGAACATTAACGAATGGATTTGAGCTTGAGAACCCTGAATTATGAAAACCTATGAAGGGGTTAGAGCTTGGATAGACTGGGTTTTGAGTGTCACTGGGGGCAAGGGATGTAAGAAATGGATTGGTGCGGCGATAACGGGTCTTATTCACAGGATCTAGGTCGACCAGAAGTTCCACGGGAGTATCACTGGTCATCTTGCCGTGCGGATCACGATCTTCCACGCGGCTCGGCTCCAAACAAGGAGTATCGCCAGATTCGGAAGCAAGTTCTGGGTTGGGGTCAAGGTCAGAACCGAGATCCTCAGGTCAGGGTCAGGGTCAGAGGAGGGGATGATGCTGACGGGCTGCTGTAGGTGGTCCAGGGACCGGGCCTGCAGTCGAGCACGGCCCAGCTCAATCTGCATCCGCTTCAGTCGCTGCTCTTTCTCCTTCACTCCGTTCAGCCTCGACCCTTGGCCATCCATCGTCACCCGCGCCGCTCGCCGCCGCTTCTCACAACATGTTACATGTCACCAACCGGAAAAACATCCCAGTGACGAGGCATTCAAACCGTCAAAACACACAGAGCAGGCCGGTAGTCATTACAACACCGTCAACGGCCGATCGGTTATATACTGCACACACTGAAGAACACCAGTCTGTCACTGAGCAACATCTTCGCGTGTTACTGGCTCTTTATCAAACGAGTCGAATTATTCAACACCTTTGGGGAAAGAAAAAAAAATCCTTCGTAGAGCCGAGGCCGAGCGAAAGTTCTCTCTCCCCCAGAAAACGGGTCGCGCGTGCACCCTCCTCCGTTAAGTTCACTTTTGCTGTGACGTGTTTAGCCAAAAGTCAGCTAAAAACAAAACAAGCGACTGTCTGTGTCGTGCTGCTTGCTAGCCGTCCCTTTCCCAGCGGGGCTGAGCTAATCCTCGGCGTGGTGAACAGCG
>CM065737.1:3573933-3593933 GCA_033310375.1 Conus canariensis
AGACTGTCAATTTCAAAACAATCAGAACGGATTTCTTCTTCTCTTTTCCCAGATGACTGATGTCTCCAAATACGCTACGATCTGATTCAGTTCAGGTAAAATGTTTCGTTGCCGAAAGGGGACAGTGGAGTCTCCGGCTTCCAAAATGCCGTACCCTCCACATGCTGAACCTCTCTGCTCCTATGGCTGTTAGGCTATCAAACTTTATCCTTTAGCAAATAAAGTATGCAGCGAAGTCTGGGTGATGTTAATCATTCCCTCTTCCAAGTCACCGACACAAAGAGGGAGGGAGGAGGGGAGGGAGGGAGGGAGGGGGGGAGAGAGAGAGAGGAGAGAGAGAGAGAGAGAGAGAGAGAGAGAGAGGAGGGAGGAGAGAAGACCCATAGATCCAGTATTTCCGTCAGAATCCGCTTCTCAAAGTGAACCGTTTACAAACTCCAGGGTGAGGTAACATTTGCTGACAGGTGCGATTACGGCGGTGAAGCGTGATGACATCATACATGGTGAGGCAGTGGGTGGGACATGACGGATACAGTGACGTCATACTTACGTCATGCGGGGCCTTCACCGCGACTCCTCGCACCGGCTGACCACGACTGAGACGTAGCAATGCCACGGAGCGCCCAACCTGCCGCGACTGGGGGGGTGCGGCAGCGGTAGCCCCACTACTAATACTGCTATCACTACTGTCAAAGGCAGACGTCGTCGTCGAACCTCTACTACTACTATGGGGGGCTGTAGTACCACTACGACTAACATGACGGGAAAAGTTAGACCCTGATTCTACAGACACAGAAGCTGAGAGGGCAGTTGAAGAAGAGGTGACAGGTTCTTTGCTGGGCTGGGAGAGAGGAGGAGGAGGAGGAGGAGGAGGAGGGGGAGGGGAGGAAGGGTGGGGTTGCTGGGCAGGGGTAGAAGGGTGGGTGGAGGGGAAGGATAGGGTGTGCCTGGAATGGAAGGTGGTGGTGGTGGTAGTGGTAGTGGCGGTGGAGGTGGAGGTGGTCACCTGCGAAGAATTCACCGTCCCAGGCAAACAGACGGGTATTAAAAAAATAGATAAATACGTACATAAACAAGCAAACAAATCATGCAAGGGCGCAGACGTGCGGGGATGCTTCCAGTCACATCCGCAATAATCATCACAGAAAGAGTATATGACGTTCTACGCTAATGCTTCCAGACCCACCCCCCCCCCCTCTCTCTCTCTCTCCTCTCTCTCTCTCTCTCTCTCTCTCTCTCTCTCTCTCTCTCTGTATATAGATGTAGATTTTTATCTTAAACCTCACAGACATCAAACATGAACCTACAACACGAGGCAGAGAGAATAAAAATTTGTTAGTTTAAGGGTGTCTCCCCCTGCGCCTCCCCCCTCCCCCCCCCTCTCTCTCTCTCTCTCTCTCTCTCTCTCTCTCTTCTTTCCTTTTTTTTTTTTTTTCAATAGAACTCCCACAAAGAAATCCCTTGTCCTCATCTGCAATAACTCAATATATATTACAACCCTGGATACTCTGTATATTCTGTAGCGGGCATCACATTTATAACCGTGAACCGACAATTTCATTGTTGATCTAGCCCAAGCTTCTCTGACAATAAATGAAAAAGAATCGAACCAATAAGTGACAGCATTCAGATTATAATGATAGCAATCAAGAAATTACGTTTCTTTAAAAACAATTCTGGAGACTTCATAAGATAACATTTTATGACAGGGTTGCATGGGTGCGAGCGTGTGGGAGGGGAATTCAGAAGTGCAAAAAAAATAAGCAGTGTGTAAAGCGCGTGCTCATGCAAAATTTTACAACAACAAAAACCAAATGGGGGAATAAAACCCACAAACTGAGCACTACAACATTAAGCAATAACCATAGCAACAACAAAATCAAACAAAGTAAAAAAAAAAAAAAATTTAAAAATCTAAAAATAAAATGAAAAACAGAAATTCACTCTTCTTCTGTAAAGCTGACAAACAAACAAATGAAACCTCTTACAAAACAAAAGCAAAAAACGTGAAAAAAAAAAAAAAATTTAAAAAACAAAAATAAAATGAAAAACAAACAAATTCAACTCTTCACATCATACTCTAGAAACGCTGAAACAAACAAATGAAACCTCTTAAACAAAACAAAAACTGCATAGAAACGTGAAAACAAACAAATTAAACCTCTTAAACAAAACAAAAACTGCATAGAAACGTGAAACAAACAAACAAATGAAACCTCTTAAACAAAACAAAAACTGCATAGAAACGTGAAACAAACAAATGAAACCTCTTAAACAAAACAAAAACTGCATAGAAACGGAAACAAACAAATTAAACCTCTTAAACAAAACAAAAACTGCATAGAAACGAGAAACAAACAAACAAATTAAACTTCTTAAACAAAACAAAAACTGCATAGAAACGAGAAACAAACAAATTAAACTTCTTAAACAAAACAAAAACTGCATAGAAACGAGAAACAAGAATCAAGAATTTTATATTCTGATTCGTGAACTAAAAGAATGAAACATAAAGGGATGAGAAGTCGAAGAAGAAGAAGAAGAAAATACAAAGACACAACACCACCACCTTAACAGAAAGTGACGTGACCCTGAATGGTGTAATACCTGGGCAGAGCATGACGAAACAGTCCGATGACGACCAGGTGATGACGTCGACAACACCCATGATGACGTCGAGCGATCCCACCGATAATGCACAGAAGAACTGCGTTTCTTCCCAGACGCTGGCGAGGATGACGGCGTGGGAGACGAATCGGATCCCTGTAGGCGGGGTGCCGACTTCCACCGTTTTCTGGAGGAGGCAAACGACGTTGGAGAGGTGGAGGCCTGGTTGAACCTGGCAATCAACGACAGGACGCTGGGCAGCCCGGCCACCGTCTCCCTGACCTTGGGCCCTCTTGATGACGTTGGGTATGACGTCACCGCTAACTGATCTGACGACGAGTCTGATGAGGCCCCCATCGGCGATGACGTCGATGACCTTGAACCTCTAGAGCCAGCAGACAGTCGTTTCGTGGTGTCTCCGCGGGGGTCTGCAGTGTCGGCTGAAGTGATGAGAACAATGTTGAGATTGTCAATGGATGACATCAAGTACCGATCACGTTTTGGTAGGGCAGAACCTGACTGAAGCGCTGCCTGAAGCCTTTGTGATTCTGCCGACGAAGACTTCCCCGCCGTTCGCAGGTCGCCAGTGCTGCCGTAAATGAAGGCGTTCGAGTCTGGGGACAAAGTCTGTCTGGAAGTATTGAACATGTACTGTGCGTTCTCATCATCATCTCCGGCACTGACGAGACTGGTTGCTGAATACGCGTCCGTACTGTACACCGCATGAACACTGCCTAAGTTTGGAGTGGAGGTGGACAAATATCGTGAAGACCTTAACCCAGGAGCTTCCTGTTCGTCTGGTGAATGTACCAGTGGAGACAGTGAGCGGGGTGACAGTGGTGATCCTGACGCCTCGTCCACTGCCTGCCACTTGTTGGCGAGGAGCTCACGTAACTGTGTCCTGCACAATGCTGACTACCAGAAACCTCGGTTCCATCAACAACAGCATTCTCATCATTGAATGAGTTGGGTGGGACACTTAATTCCTCAGCATCAGGACAGCTGGTGACTATTCGGAGGACTGGGGCGTCCTGAGAAGTGGAGATCGTGCAGGAGGTGGTGTCTGGTGTAGAACTGGAGCCGTGTGGTCTACGGATCACAACGGGCGATCGTGGCAATGTTGTGAAGTCGGTTGTGTTGCTGGTGTTTCTCAGTTGATGGTCAGAGACGATAGTTATGTTCGGCACAGCCTCTTGCAGTCTGCCTGACCTGTAGCTGCTGTCAGACGCACGAGCAGCATTCACATGATCAGGCTCCGTCTTGCTCGAGGCAACTGCATCATTCATCTGCACATCTTCCTTCTCCTCGGATGCCTCGGTAGGTGCTGAGATGGGGTACTGGTTCTGGGACGATTTGACCGAAACATGAGGGGTGATGTAGTTTTCCAGAGTCGCCTCTCCAGGTACACACGAGTCTTGCCAACTGTTGCCTTCTATGCCAATTCCTGGAGCAGGTCTGCTTTCGAAGATCCCGAAACAGTCAGCTGTTGGGTCCGTTCGCTCAACGTCGTGCCCATCGTTGTCGCCTGTGTCAGGACATGTCTGGGAAGCCATGATATCAGACAGCTGCTCACTGTTTATACCATGATTAGTGTTCTGAACAGGCGGACTGAAGGACATAGGTAAGGTGTCTGGAGTCTGATGTTCTCTCCCGGACCGTCTGTCAGCTGTGCAGTCCACTGGGTTTATTCCACTGCTGACTCCCCTGTCTCTACCGCCTGTTTCTGACTCTTCCACGGGGAGGTCTGAATGGTCAGACACGGAGTTCTCTTTCACAAACAGGTTTGTGTCGTTTTCCCATGTGCCTGTTTCTTGCATGGATGCTCCCGTTTCTTCACTCATGGGCCTTATAAGTGAGGCGCTCACGGTTCCATGAATGTTCTGTTCAAGATGTTTCCTATCACATCTCTCAGACTGTCCAGTCACTGTATCACTAACCATTCCTCGGCTTTCTAAATCAAAATGCTTGCCCATGACCTCAGGATTGAGACCTGTTGGGCCACAAATGTTCTCTTGGTTCACAGTACCAGAGCATGATTCCTCGCCCACTGTTTCATGGCTTGATGAACCACTTTGAAACCAATCGCCACTTTTGTCTGTCAGACTGTCCTCAAAAACCGGTGCACTGCACACAGCAGAAGGGATCATATCTGAGCAATAAGAGTCCGTTGTTCCCTTTACACTTTGTGGGTCATTGTCACAGCTTTGTCCGCAACAGGTCACAGTCGAGTCCGTGCTACTGAAAGATGTTGTGTGAAGATCAGCTGCCACTATCTGGGCAGGTTCTTTGCTCTCAGCAGAAATGTCCACGTGCCAAGCGTCTTCCTCTTCTTCAGAGGCGTGTGACAAGGTTTCCTCGAGGTCTTGAGACAGATCTGACTCCTTACAGTCCACCTCGTTCCTTTCAAAGGAGGACTGGGATCGGGTTGGAGTCACACATTCCTCAAAACTCGATCTCAGTGACGACATTGAGAGACTGCCTTCCATCAAGTTGTTGATGATCTCTGCAGCGAAGGCCTCGAAGAACTCGGGTTTCATGTCAGTTGCGTTTCCTTCATCAAAGTCCAGACTGGGTTCTAAACTGTCGTAATACGTTAAACTGTAATCGGACACGTCACCAGGGAAATCTGTCTCACTTTCATCCACGTCAACAGACCCTTGGGCTTGAGGGGCTGGAAATTCTAAGTTGTCGATAAAATGGACCACCCGTGGTTGGATCTGTGCCTGTGTTTGTGACAAGCTGGCCTCCTGTGAATCCTGTGACTCCAGCAGATCAGCCTTGCTCGTTGCCGGACTGTGAGATGTGCAGGATGTCTGTTGAATGACAGTCTCTGGGTCATAATTATCTGCAGCTACAAGAGAACTGTCCAAATTATTCAAAACCTCACCAACTGAATCTGTTTGTTCCAGACTCTCTCTTTCAGCAAGAGAAATGTCCAAACTAGTCAAAACCTCACCAACTGAATCTGTTCGTTCCAGACTATCTCTTTCAGCAAGAGAAATGTCCAAACTATTCAAAACCTCACCAACTGAATCCGTTTGTTCCAGACTATCTCTTTCAGCAAGAGAAATGTCCAAACTAGTCAAAACCTCACCAACTGAACCTGCTCGTTCCAGACTATCTCTTTCAGCGGAATCTTGCTCGTCGAAGCTGTTCATGTCCACCTTGGGCAACTTTTTCAGCATTCCCCTGCCACTCCCTTTCCCGTCTCGCAGATCGGCACCGTCAGCAGCTAGCGAGATCTCAGAGACATCAGAATTAGTCATGGATTCCAGCTCCGTGGCAGTTTTCTTCCGGATTTCGCTGAGGTCACCCCCGCACAACTCATCCTTGTCCATGCCGTACACCTCCACTAACAGGCCCACCGCATTGGACTGAAAATCTGTCTCAGTTTCACTCAAAGCTGCGTCAGAGTGATCATCCTCCACCTCCAACCCGCTGGTGCTGGAGACGAAGTCCGAATCAATGTCGCTGAAGGCAATGTACGTGCTGCTGTCCTCAACCTTCTCTTCTGGCGTCCACTGGTTCTCTGTGTCTCCGTTTCTATGGGACGAAAGGGAACCGTCCCTGTCCTTTATATCTAGAGAGTCTGGGTCAGCATTTCCAGGATCCTCGTCTTGCAGGCAGTCAGACTCGTTTGGGTCGTCGTGTCCTTAATCCTCTGGTTTTCACAGGCTCTGGTCGGCTATCATCAGTGAAGGAAATGAGTTCTTCCTCGCTGACATTCACTGTGCTGTTTCTATTACTTGGTTCTATTTCCTGCACAAAACCTTCTGTGTCATGAGTCAAACTGCCCCCCTTAGCGGCAGCATTTTCTCCACTATCACCGGCCGTGCCTGACGGTGAGTCTGAGGCATCCTTTGAATCCAATTTCCAGGTCAGGCTGCTGCTTGCACTGTCCGGCGACAACAAAGAAGACAATGAATCCACGCTCGTGACACTGTAGCCACTGTCTTTTCTCGAGCGGTCCTTCCCGCCCGACATCGAGGGAACAGGATTCTCTTCGGAGATGGCAGTGAGAATGGTGGGCATCTGTGTGTCTGAAACCTGGTCACTGGTGATGCAACGGTCACTGTCCTTTCTTGACCAGTCCTTCCCATTGGACATCGCGGAAAAGGGATTCTCTTCGGAGATGGGGGATAGAAAGGCTGACACATGCATGTCTGGGACTGGGTCAGAACAGTCCACCACGTCCTCAGCCAACCTCTGTGCGGGTATTGAGCTGAAGGGGTTCAACAAGGCATCCTTCACAACGTCCACAGCCACGTTTTCTGAAGCATCTGTATCACTGCTGGCAGTGAGCTCTGAACTGTGAACATTAACGAATGGATTTGAGCTTGAGAACCCTGAATTATGAAAACCTATGAAGGGGTTAGAGCTTGGATAGACTGGGTTTTGAGTGTCACTGGGGGCAAGGGATGTAAGAAATGGATTGGTGCGGCGATAACGGGTCTTATTCACAGGATCTAGGTCGACCAGAAGTTCCACGGGAGTATCACTGGTCATCTTGCCGTGCGGATCACGATCTTCCACGCGGCTCGGCTCCAAACAAGGAGTATCGCCAGATTCGGAAGCAAGTTCTGGGTTGGGGTCAAGGTCAGAACCGAGATCCTCAGGGTCAGGGTCAGGGTCAGAGGAGGGGATGATGCTGACGGGCTGCTGTAGGTGGTCCAGGGACCGGGCCTGCAGTCGAGCACGGCCCAGCTCAATCTGCATCCGCTTCAGTCGCTGCTCTTTCTCCTTCACTCCGTTCAGCCTCGACCCTTGGCCATCCATCGTCACCCGCGCCGCTCGCCGCCGCTTCTCACAACATGTTACATGTCACCAACCGGAAAAACATCCCAGTGACGAGGCATTCAAACCGTCAAAACACACAGAGCAGGCCGGTAGTCATTACAACACCGTCAACGCCGATCGGTTATATACTGCACACACTGAAGAACACCAGTCTGTCACTGAGCAACATCTTCGCGTGTTACTGGCTCTTTATCAAACGAGTCGAATTATTCAACACCTTTGGGGAAAGAAAAAAAAATCCTTCGTAGAGCCGAGGCCGAGCGAAAGTTCTCTCCCCCCAGAAAACGGGTCGCGCGTGCACCCTCCTCCGTTAAGTTCACTTTTGCTGTGACGTGTTTAGCCAAAAGTCAGCTAAAAACAAAACAAGCGACTGTCTGTGTCGTGCTGCTTGCTAGCCGTCCCTTTCCCAGCGGGGCTGAGCTAATCCTCGGCGTGGTGAACAGCGGACGGCTTGTGAGGCTGGCTTCCTGACACTGGGCCACGTTTCCCGAAACCAACAGTGCCTCTTCCGGCACGACACTTCATCTCCCAGCACAACAAGGAAGTGGTATCCGCCACGCACGTTCAATCACTCTTCTGCACGAGCGTCGGAGTTCTCGCTATGATCTCCCCTGCGCTCCTAAACGAAGACTTTTCATCTGAAAGCTTGTTTCAGCCAGGGGCGTGCGCGCATACACACGCATGCACGCACGTACGCACGCACGCACGCACACACACACACACACACACACACACACACACCACAACATGCACCACGATCACCCCCCCCCCCCCCACGCGGCGACGGCACAACCAGAGCCACGCATTTAGTTCGCTCACGCTCCCTTTGACCCCCAGCCCTAACCAGTCAGCCACCGCACTGCCAGACGCTGGGTTTGACCTCGAGACTGCACACATCATAATTAATTTACTACAAGTTTTTGACTATAATTCTGTACGCAAATAGCGCAAATGACGTACTTGAGTGTGACAAAAGCTGCATTTCGTCTCTTGTGAGTACCATAATTAAGTTCGTGTTAAAACATTCTGACAAACTTGCGACCGGCAAAACCCAGAGCACTGCCGCACGTGCGTCGTTGCCTGAGTGCTGTAAAGCGAAGTAGTCAGGTTGCAAAACTTGTGAATTAAGTAGTTAGCACTGTAAAGGGGTGATTTACAGCCGTGTATACACACAATCCTTCAATGTTGCTAACATTTTATTGTACTATGGTTGCATGTAAGCAACGTGCTATGAAATGGAAACGAAGCGATAAAATAATACACAACAAAATAAACACGATAACAGTAGGTAGTAGGCCAACAATAATAAGGAATAATTATATATTAAATAAACTCATTCCATCACTACACTATTCTACGCACTCTCTCTCTCTCTCTCTCTCTCTCTCTTCTCTCTCTCTCTCTCTCTCTCTCCTCTCTCTCTCTCCTCATCCCATTCCATAACTCAACTACATGGCAAGTGTTCTGTTTTGTTCAATAATTTGTCCTTATTCACTGATTTGGAGATCAACAACCCCCTCCCTTCCAACCCCCCCCCCCCCCCCCCCCTTCCCCAAAACTGCTACTGTCACAAGACACTAGCCCTTCCATTCCACACTGTAAACTGAGTATCCAAAGGTCCTGAAATGAATTTTCGAAGAAATGGAGACACAGCGACTTGACGTTTGGTACAATGCTCTTCTCCAGATCCCCCCATCCTTCGTCCCCTCCCTCACACCAACTCCCCACCACCGCCACCGCCACCACCCCTCTGAACACACACACACACACACACACACACACACACACACACACACACACACACACACATCTCCTCCCCCATGATCGTTAACTCCGTCCGTTCCATCCCTCCTGTATCAATCCCAGAGTCCTTCGTCCTGTGAAATAAACAAGTTGCAATAAAACCTACACACACACACCACACACACACACACACACACACACACACACACACACCACACACGCACACACACACACACACACACACACACACACACACTTAAATTCACAGAGAAAATGTAAACAAAACAAAACAAAAAAGGGGGGGAGCAAATCACAGAACCACCGTGGGAACAGCGGAGTGGTCGGACTTGATCACCATCAACGCCAAACTCGGGACCTAACTGACGTTTCGGCACGCCTCGATTAGGTGTAACACTCGGTTCATTCCGGCTTGACTATTCACAGTATCCTTTGTTGATTTCCGTAGATCATACATGAGCCATGTGTTACCAGATGCTGAACTGTTATCAACAAGGAAACGGAGAGGAACAGCAATGAAAAGAATCAGACAACAATGATGGTGATGATGATGATGATGATGAGGAGGAGGAGAGGAGGAGGAGGAGGAGATGAGAAAAAAAAGGATGGCACGTCACGGACTAAATAAGTAACACAAACACTGCCCTTTCCAAATTCCCCAAAAAGGAATACTTTATAGCGTTTAAAAAAGCTTCTTGTTTTTGTATTTTTGACCTTTTACAAATGTCTTAAGCTTTCAAAATCGTCGCACAAATATTATTGTGCTTTTCAAAGCCTTGTCACGTGCGTTGATGGGTAATTTCACACACACACACACACACCCTTCCTCCCCCTCACTTTCCTCCACCCCTCTCTCTCTCTCTCTCTGCACACACACACACACACACACACACACACACACACACACACACACACATCCTGTTTTCGGAAAATCTGGAAATGTGTGCACAAGATGACAGATGTGGGTACGTTTATTTTCTGTCTTCTCTGTTCCACCCCCCCCCCCCCCCCCCCCAACCTCCCCTCTCATCTTTTTCGCGAGCTGTTTCACATCTGTTTCTGTCTGGACGCCCTTTCCAGCGCTTGTGTGGCGTAAGCTGCACAGACACTGGTCTGTTTATCTCTCTGTGAGCGGCTGTACCAGCGACGGGAGATATTGGCCTTCTCCGATTGCAGGAGGCGCAGGCAGACCATTGCGCAAGTTCCATTTCAGTGTCCTTCAACAATGATGTCTGATGACAGAGAGCACTATAGCCAAGAAGTGCGGTCAATCCACAAACATATCGGTGGAGCGTATACATACGACTGCAGCGCCCCCACCCCCTCCCCCACCACCCCTCTTTACTTCCTCTCTCTCTCTCTCTCTCTCTCTCTCCTCCCTCTCTCTCTCTCTCTCTCTCTCTCCTCCACAAACACATATTTCGGTGGAGCACATACGACTGCAGCGCGCCCCTTCCCCTTCCCCCACCCCTCTTTACTTCGTGTCTCTGTCTGTCTGTCTGTCTGTCTGTCTGTCTGTCTCTTCTCTCTCTCTCTCTCTCTCTCTCTCTCTCTCTCTCTCTCATCACACACACACACACACACACACACACACCACACACACACACACACACACACACAGCAAGAGAGAAAGAAAAAGCATGAGAGAGAGACACTCACACTTTGAATGTGGACCAACGAATGCTAAGGGAGGTGGGGGCGGGGGGCGGGAGCAGGAAGGGAGGGGGAGGGTTAAGTTAGGAGGTTTGGTAGTCGTCTCAAGTTGCGAGTCGTATTCACAGACATAAACACGTGTATAATGTCTGTGGTTGTATTCCCTTCACTGTGGCCAGCTAAAACCTCGAGACGGCAATAATAAATCTTCATCCGTTATCCCTGACCTGCACCCAAACAATGTCGTTCCACCCTGACTTCTCCCCCACCCAGGCCGCAAACCCACAGAGGCGTGCGGGTCCTTACCGCTGGCTGCGAATGACGACACTTGGGTTGTCGGCTACCGTTTTGCCCTGACAGAGCCCTCCCAACTGTCTGTCTGGCCTGTCTGGACACTGACGTGTTAATCGGTATGTGTCTGCTTCCTGGGCCTCCGTCCTCTACTGCTGAATGAACAGCAACACCTCTACTGCTCTCTCTCTCCTCTCTCTCTCTCTCTCTCTCTCTCTCTCTCACACACACACACACACACACACACACACACACACACACACACACACACACACACACGTCTGCAAAGCACTTTTTTTTTTCATCATAAAACCTGCCTAACAAAGACGATCTTCACCTGACATACAGCGCACACACACGCGTACACGTACAGATACACATCCGCACACACAATATAGGAGGTGCGCACACACTCACGCCGCAAACACACGGTGATGATAGGGGTACAGTGTCACAGGTCTAAATCAAATAGCAAAACATCATGTAGGCAAACACACACACATATAGATTTACATATCTGTCCAGGTATTCTTTATCCGCACACCTGACACCCTTGTCATACTGCGGCTCTCCAAATAAGCCCACAACTGTATCAATGACTCATACTTGGACGCTGTGGCACGGTAGGCCATTCGACTGCTGATCAGCACGTTGAGGCAATGCGTAAGCCAGGCATCTGCTAACTCCCGTTCGATACTTTGGTTACATTCACGTTTAATACCCTTGTCCACCACAGCAACACGGCAGAAGGGAATAACTCTTCCAGGTGAGTTACGATAGAGGGGAGTGTGTAGACCATACACTCACCACCAGAATGACAACACGTGAAGCAGGGCAACGGAAACGTCTGTTTTCATGTTGGACGTACGTCGGTGGGATTCGAAATCGCAACGTCTGTTCTACCAACTGAGCGTGCAACCACTGAGCTACCCGAACCTCCAACCTCCCTTACTACCAGCTCTTTGTTTCGTATGGACGGACAGACAGATGGTCAGATAGCAAGCGTACCTGACAATCCACCTCCCCTCCCCGGTCCCCTTCCCTCTGCTCTCCAGACTTTCTACCGACTTTTCAACCAGAGACACAGTGTTGCTATTGCAATAATTAAGCTTGCACGAGAGAGAGGGAGGGGGGGGGGAAGAGAGAGAGAGAGAGAGAGAGAGAGAGAGAGAGAGAGAGAGAGAGAGAGAGTGAATGACAACAACAAATATTTCATTGATCCATTCAGCAATTCAGCCCTTCAGACAAAGGGGCATGTTTGAACATAACTCAGTAAATTCAATCTCTCAAATCACCCCTCCCTTCTCCCTCCCGCCACCCCTCGCTCACAACTCATTCTGACAGCTTCCTTCTTCCCCCCCCCCCCTTCCCCCCCATGTGCGTGCGCGCATGTCAAAAACAGATTCTTCTTGACAGATAGCTTTCTTACCCCCGTGGACTGTTTTCATGCACGGGTGACGCTACCTGTATGTATACAGCGCATGGGACTTCGGTCTATCGTTTTGTCCCAAAGACTAGCCCCGCCCCCCCCCCCCCCCCCCCCCAGATCTTTTAGAGAGGAAAGAAGAGGGGAAGGAGTTCGGGGGGGGGGGGGGGGGAGAGGAGACAGACAGACAGACAGACAGAGAGGGTGAGGCACAGAAAAGAGAGAGAGAGAGAGAGAGAGAGAGAGAGAGGAGAGAAACCAGGCACGGCTCGAATCACGGATACATCTATGGTCTGGCTTCTCGGCAACGCGGGCGCCTTATCCTCTACATCACCGCATGGGACAAGGTCCTGGTACGTTGGCAAGCTCTTTAAAAAAAAAAAAAAAAAAAAAAAAAAAAAAAAAAACCCTATCTGTATACACACACATATTTCTTGACGCCTGTACCTTCTCGGTCAACCTGTGGGCAGCCTTGTTGAACAACCAAGCCTGTGTGTCAACTTCAACACACTGGCACTGTACGCCCCGTTCCTTCTCCGTCCACGTTGAAAGTCTCTCTTCCCCTCTCTTCTTACCCGTTCAAACAAGGACACGTCGTGCAAAACATCCTCATGATTTCTTTGGGTATCATGCTTCATTCATATTCTCTCTCTCTCTCTCTCTCTCTCTCTCTCTCTCTCTCTCTCTCCCTCCCTCCCCTACCCACCCACCCCCCTCTCTTTCTCTCGGAATGCGTGCGTGGTGTGTGGGAGGGGAAGGCCGTCCCTCTCTCTCTCTCTCTCTCTCTCTCTCTCTCACACGCACGCACTCTCTCTCTCTCCACACACACACACACATACGCGCGCGCGCGCGCGCGCGGCGCGCGCGCACAGAGTTCAGAGCAAGCAAAGGAAAACGTTTTCTTCCTACGTTTTTTTTTTTGTTTCCCCCCCCCCCCCCCCCTTTCCCCAGCCCTCCATCTCAATCACTCCCCTCATCCATCCCTTCACACTCACTCCCCCTCCCTCCAGTTTGTGTTGACTCTAAACATTTTCACGACCTGCCCTGCCCCCCCCCCCCCCCCCCCCCCCCCCCCCGATCCCGATGGTCCGTACATCCGTCGTATCCCCCGAGAGCCAACAACAACATCCGGCTGCTCTCCCCTACCAGAGGCTTTCAGCTCTGCACGTTACAATCGTTTTTTCAAGCCACTGTCAAACAGGCAGCCCCCCGCCCTTCCCCCAGCCCTCCCTCCCCCCTCCCCCCTTCCAGCCTCTCAACGTGTCTACGTGAAGGAGGTGTTAAGTGGCACAGCACCTCCGAGGATGTCAATCCCCATCGTGTCGTTGATCAAGCTGAGGATGGCGTGGTGGGGTGAGGGGAGAGAAAGAGGGGGAAGGGAGGAACGGGGACAGAGAGAGAGAGAGAGAGAGAGAGAGAGAACGGAAGAGAATTCAGAAAACCTTTATTTGACCAAGGGTTGAGATTTTAGGCACAGCCTATTCTTCTCATCTTGATTGATTGATTGATTGATTGAGAGGAGAGAGAGAGAGAGAGAGAGAGAGAGAGAGAGAGAGAGAATTAATATGAGAGAGAATGACGTAACACGATTTTAAAAGACTGCGTCTCTCTCTCTCTCTCTCTCTCTCTCTCTCTCTCTCTCTCTCTCTCTCTCGAAAACCATACCTTTATTTTGTATTTAAACAGTTCACCTACGGACACGGACAGAAATGAGTTATGTAAAAACAAACCCAAGGGATGGTGCTCGATCGTGCGCTATCCACAAGAATTCCTTTCTGACCCCTTATAGACAGCGTTTGTTTTGCTGAAATCAAGATATCCACAAGAATTCCTTTCTGACCCCTTATAGACAGCGTTTGTTTTGCTGGAATCAAGATATCCACAAGAATTCCTTTCTGACCCCTTATAGACAGCGTTTGTTTTGCTGAAATCAAGATATCCACAAGAATTCCTTTCTGACCCCTTATAGACAGCGTTTGTTTTGCTGAAATCAAGATATCCACAAGAATTCCTTTCTGACCCCTTATAGACAGCGTTTGTTTTGCTGAAATCAAGATATCCACAAGAATTCCTTTCTGACCCCTTATAGACAGCGTTTGTTTTGCTGGAATCAAGATATCCACAAGAATTCCTTTCTGACCCCTTATAGACAGCGTTTGTTTTGCTGGAATCAAGATATCCACAAGAATTCCTTTCTGACCCCTTATAGACAGCGTTTGTTTTGCTGGAATCAAGATATCCACAAGAATTCCTTTCTGACCCCTTATAGACAGCGTTTGTTTTGCTGGAATCAAGATATCCACAAGAATTCCTTTCTGACCCCTTATAGACAGCGTTTGTTTTGCTGGAATCAAGATATCCACAAGAATTCCTTTCTGACCCCTTATAGACAGCGTTTGTTTTGCTGGAATCAAGATATCCACAAGAATTCCTTTCTGACCCCTTATAGACAGCGTTTGTTTTGCTGAAATCAAGATATCCACAAGAATTCCTTTCTGACCCCTTACAGACAGCGTTTGTTTTGCTGAAATCAAGATATCCACAAGAATTCCTTTCTGACCCCTTATAGACAGCGTTTTGTTTGCTGAAATCAAGATATCCACAAGAATTCCTTTCTGACCCCTTACAGACAGCGTTTGTTTTGCTGAAATCAAGATATCCACAAGAATTCCTTTCTGACCCCTTATAGACAGCGTTTGTTTTGCTGAAATCGAGATATCCACAAGAATTCCTTTCTGACCCCTTATAGACAGCGTTTGTTTTGCTGAATCGAGATATCCACAAGAATTCCTTTCTGACCCCTTATAGACAGCGTTTGTTTTGCTGGAATCGAGATATCCACAAGAATTCCTTTCTGACCCCTTATAGACAGCGTTTGTTTTGCTGAAATCAAGATATCCACAAGAATTCCTTTCTGACCCCTTATAGACAGCGTTTGTTTTGCTGGAATCAAGATATCCACAAGAATTCCTTTCTGACCCCTTATAGACAGCGTTTGTTTTGCTGAATCAAGATATCCACAAGAATTCCTTTCTGACCCCTTATAGACAGCGTTTGTTTTGCTGAAATCAAGATATCCACAAGAATTCCTTTCTGACCCCTTATAGACAGCGTTTGTTTTGCTGAAATCAAGATATCCACAAGAATTCCTTTCTGACCCCTTATAGACAGCGTTTGTTTTGCTGGAATCGAGATATCCACAAGAATTCCTTTCTGACCCCTTATAGACAGCGTTTGTTTTGCTGGAATCGCAGGAAAGGTAAATTTCAAACGAGAAAAAGCGGTATACCACCAGACTTGGGTCATTTCTTCGCTTTTCATCTCAGCTCTTTTATCTTCGTGTCGGGCTAGTCTAAACGATCCGCCGAATTAGTTCAGTTTTTTTTTTTTCTGCGATTGATACATGAAGCAAGTGTATCACACCTCTTGCTTCATCGGCCCATGGCATGGGCAGAAATCATGAAGAGCACCAACAGAAATATTCCAAATCAGAATCGACCGGGTCTAGAACAGCCTACTAGGAGGCGCGCGAAATGTGTACAGCTCGTGTCAGAATTATTCCGTTTCAGGATAAGAGGTGTACAAATATAAACAGTCCAAATATGAATCAGTGGCGTATCAATACTAAAGGTTCGTATCAGAATCAGTTTTCACAAAAGAAGTCTACAAACAGAAAAACAGTTCAAATAAGGATCGGTTTTAGAAGCCACTCATTTTGCTTAAAGCCACGCGTGACTGAGAAGGCCAAAGTCGGCCTAGTGTTAGACTAGGCATGTCTGAAAACAGAACTAACAGAGAACAGAATCCATTCACTTGTTAGGATAAGAGAGATCAGAGGATCAGAGAATAAATAAAGTCGAGATGTTCAAACACCACTCTTGAATGGGATGTCTACAAATGGAATCAGTTCAAATAGGAAACAGACTTTTCCAGAATAGAACAGATGGGGGAAAGAAACAGAACAGTACAGAATGAAAAGGGAAAACAAAAGAAAGAAAGAAAGAAGGGAGGAAGAAACCAACCGGATAAGCCAGGCAGATAAATGCAGACAGAAGGTGGTAGAAAGGCCAACCAGCTAAGTAAAATAACAGACTGGGGAGATAAGGCAGCCCATAGAAACTATCTCCCACGTGGTTCATAGCAAGTGC
Source organism: Conus canariensis (assembly GCA_033310375.1). Taxonomy (NCBI): domain Eukaryota; kingdom Metazoa; phylum Mollusca; class Gastropoda; order Neogastropoda; family Conidae; genus Conus; species Conus canariensis. The sequence goes on from CM065737.1 coordinate 3,590,617, forward strand.
TACCTCAAACAGTTCGTGACGATCCCGCTACCCACTTCCCTCCCATCATTCCCCCTCAAATCCCAACGCCCCAGCACGCTGTAATGGAAAGTCCGCTTCAGCCTCTGGCACAACATCATTCCATCACTGGCCCAGACATCAAGATGTGGCTGTGAGCCGGCTGGCTTCCCTTGCTGGTCTTCCTTTCCTGTGGGCTTCCCTCAGCCCTGCCCAGACATCAAGATGTGGCTGTGAGCCGGCTGGCTTCCCTTGATGGTCTTCCTTTCCTGTGGGCTTTCCCTCAGCCCTGCCCAGACATCAAGATGTGGCTGTGAGCCGGCTGGCTTCCCTTGCTGGTCTTCCTCTCCTGTGGGCTTTCCCTCAGCCCTGCCCAGACATCAAGATGTAGCTGTGAGCCGGCTGGCTTCCCTTGATGGTCTTCCTCTCCTGTGGGCTTTCCCTCAGCCCTGCCCAGACATCAAGATGTGGCTGTGAGCCGGCTGGCTTCCCTTGCTGGTCTTCCTCTCCTGTGGGCTTTCCCTCAGCCCTTGATCCACGGCTGCAGCTGCGTCACTAGTAGCTAGCTAGCTATCTCTGGGAGGCCTGGGATGGGCTGAAATTAAGTGTGTGTGTGTGTGTGTGTGTGTGTGTGTGTGTGTGTGTGTGTGTGTGTGTGTGTTGAGGGGTGGGGGGGGGGGGTGGCAGTGGTCTAGCGAAATACACGCCCAATAAAGGGAAGACCACCCAAAAGACTGCTCCTATTTTCCAGTCTCACTGAACCGCTCTCTTGGTCGGTCTCACTGACCTACATAAATAAAGCTCAGTGCTTGCTCTCTCTCTCTCTCTCTCTCTCTCTCTCTCTCTCTCTCTCTCTATATCAATCATAGCGTCTGTAAAGCTCTCTCGTTGAAACCTTTTTCCCTCTATCTCTTTCAATATATTCTTCCATCTATCGTATCCAAGTACTCCATTCCCCATTTATGAGTCATATTTTCATACAAAAGTCTTAAATCGTATACGTGTGCGTGTCGTGCGTGAGTGCGTGCGTGTGTGCGTGCGCGCGCGTGCGCGCGCGCACATGTTGTGTGTATGTATAATATCATTACTACTATAAGGGTATACCAGTAACCAAAAGAATATGTAATCTACTCAAAACAAAGCATATACACCTAGCTCTTTCAAACCATATCCCCCAAACAACTTGGCGAAGAAAAGAAAAAAAGAAAACCCTGAACTCCACAAATACCATACAAACCCCCTAAACACTGCCCACTAGTCGCCCCGCCTTACCGCAAACACTAACAGAATGGTAACCTGCAGCAATGTGCATGACTGCTGCAAAACCCTGGGCCCGGGGTTCTAGGGTTAGCAGGAATAGACCATGGAGAGGCTTATACGCAGAGCTGGGGGTAGGAGGGAGGGGTGAGGGCGTGCAGGTAATCGTTTCAAAGCTTAGAAGAAGAGCTGCTGGGTTTCTTTCTATTGATACTGCGCTTGACCGACTAAACACAGCTCGGAACGCAGCATGTTGACATGGACGTGGTGTCGGCGTCCCGCGGCAGATCACGTGCATTAGCCAGAAATACACAGACCGCTGACCTGTGTGGAGAATCGCTGCTTACTTTGACGCCCTCCCCCCCCCCCCTACCCTACCCCCACCCCCGTCCCCTGTGAAACAACTCTGGTCTCCTGTGACCTTCACCCATGAACTTCTATTTCACCACACAACTCGTGAACAACTTCGCCTGGGGGAGCAGTGAAGCCGAGGGTCTGCATCTTTCTTCTACCTGCAGGTTTCTGGTTATTTTCCCCCGCATGCTACGATTCTGCCGGAGGCAAAAGACCTGCGATGCCGACAGCTGAGATGGGATGCAGGGCAGAAGGGGTGGGCCCATTCACTCTCACACACACACACACACACACACAACACACACACAGGTGAGCGCGCGCGCGGCGTTGGAACAACAGCGACCGCTACGCTATAAAAAGAGTTTGCAAAACACATCCATGAATACTTCCGTTCACAACCTACGCAACCAAAACATGTAGAATTCGAATCTCCAGACAACAGCGAAAACGTTCGCAAGTCAACCGCTTTCGGTTTTTGCACGAATGGAGATCGATGTTAGTGGAAGATACACCTAATCCACCACAGGACTGACGCATCTCATCTTGAAGTACCACTCCACACCAGTCACGCCGTTCACTGTCACGCCCCTGAAGGGGCGCTTCGCCCTGACAGTTCATACCACGCACTCGGAATACCCTAAGTGATGTTCACCGCCATCACGAGCTCACACCCAGTAATCAACCAGCACACCAGCCCCCGAACCACACAGGTCAACCTCCCTGCAGCCTCGCACAACCCCCAGGCCAACACACACACACACACGACAATGTTCGTGCACGAGTCATGTTAGACGCCCCCCTCCCCTCAAAATCACAGGGTGTGGAAGACGTTTGGCCTCGAATCGATCACACGACGTCTGTCGCACGTGTTGGCGGCGATGAAGGCGTCACACGTGTGGAGGAGACTCCGTCCTGTTAAGTCGTGTGTTCAACACATAGGTTCAGCCGTTTTGAGGAGAAGGAGGGGGGAGGGGGGGAGAGAAAGGTGGGGTGGGTGGAGGTCCGGATAATAATCAATACCTGGTGTGTATAACACTGCTGGGAGGGACACAGCTGTTCCCCGCTTAACAGTGAGCAGTGCAGACCTTATCCTCCACTGTTGCACCTTCCTCTGTGGATAACTGCATGCACTCCTTCTTCAAGCTGACAAGATTACTCTTTCAACGGTTGCTCTTCCTTTACACTTTCTCCCTCGCCTTAAATAACTCGCAGCATTATTCGAAAGTAAAAACTACACATTCAACCCGAAAGTTCGTATGTTAATGCCGTGCAAATTTTTTCATCCGTTAAACGAAGTCACCGAACCACCCACACACCGAGTTTCCATCCCAACGTTCGATCAGGCCAGCTTCCCTCCCACCCACCGTCTAACCCAATGATCTTCACGGACAATCGGATGCATGCGCACGGCCATATGTGACCAGCACAGCCAAGCAGTGTGATCATGTTGTCCTTGTTTCTTCAGGTACCGCCCGCTCTTCCTTTTCGCTTCTTTAAATAATCATCCCATCTTTATACCTCTTATCCGTACGTTACGATTTGATTGGAGTAAATGGGGGGGGGGGGGGGGGGGGGGGGGGGGGGAGGAGAAGTGAGAGAGACAGGAGTTGCAATGATGAAAAGGGAGAGAGAGGGGAGGAGAGGTGAAGAGTAATGTGTAAGTGAGTGATAGAGATTAAGACAGACAGAGAGAGAGAGGAGAGGGGGGG
>CM065737.1:3601433-3606433 GCA_033310375.1 Conus canariensis
TGAAGAAAGAGAGAGAGAGAGAGACCATTTGAAGAGAGAGAGAGAGAGACAGACCATTTGAAGAGAGACAGACCATTTGAAAGAGAGAGAGAGAGAGAGAGAGAGAGAGAGAACCATCTGAAGAGAGAGAGAGAGAGACCATTTGAAGAGAGAGAGAGAGAGAGAGAGAGAGAGACAGACAGACAGACAGACAGACAGACAGACAGACAATTTGAAGAGAGACAGACCATTTGAAAAGAGAGAGAGAGAGAGAGAGAGAGAGGGAGAGGGAGGGAGAGGAGGAGAGAATATCTGAAGAGAGAGAGAGATGGTCGGTATATACGCAGGCAAGAGGAATTAGAACACCACTGACAATACCAACAGAATGACTGGGAACCTCAGCAAGGATGGGTGGGAAGAGGAAAGTCAATCAGAAACGATTGTATAATATCGAATTTTGTCACAAGCGGACAGAAAGGGTAGGACGGATGAGAGAAAGAGAGAGAGGAGGGGGGAGAGAAGAGAGAGAGAGAGAGAGAGAGAAAGCAGGGAAGAGGGAGAGGGGTCAGACAAAAGATCTTTCATGATCTCAGGGACCAACACAATACCCTCCAGTCACACCATCAGAAACTATTTCTACTAACCCCCCCCCCCCCCCCCCCCCCCCCCGCTCCCCCGCTGAAGCTGCTCTCTTCAAGCCTGTCGTTTCCGCCAAGCATACTGCTATACCAGCGGGGCCCACACCAAACCCTGTTACCGCCACACGGGGCGTGTGACAAAACGGTTTGGGTTCCGCTGTTATCCCCCTTAGTCTGCTCCCCTCGGTCTTCGTCGACGTTGTGGTGATGTCGACCACCATGTGGGTCACCACTTTCACTGTCAGCAGCCGAAGGCGAGAGTTAACATCCCAGCGTGTGCGCACATCCAGAGAGAGAGAGAGAGAGAGGGGGGGGAGGGAGGGGGAGAGAGATATATATATAGAGAGAGAGAGGGGGGGGGGGGTCACAAGTCAGCCAATATCATTTGGATTTCATTCGTTTGTGAATTTTGCAAGCAATTGGCGGTCACAATTATACAGCACACACACACACTTGACTCACATCACACACACAACACACACACACACAACCACACACACACACCACTCACACACACAACACACACACACACACACAACACACACACACACACACACACACACACACACACACACACCACACACACACACACACACACACACACACACCACGCACACACACCACCGCACACACACACACCACCGCACACACGCACACACACACACGCACACACACACACGCACACACACCACGCACACACACACACACGCACACACACACAGCACACACCACGCACACACGCACAACACCACACACACCACACACACACACACACACACAACACAAAAACACCACACACACACACACACACACACACACACACACACACACCAAGACGGACATAACCGGACAGACAATCGGCGAGGCAAACAATCAGCTATTCATTTAATTTTTTTTTTTAAATACAAAAATATAAAATGACAACACAACAAAGCGGCCCAGCCTACTAGCCCAAAACATAGCGCATTTGAGGCTATGAACCATGTTCACGTCCGTGTCTGGTATTTGAAATGACGACCCCAGCATTCATTGTTTACTGCTGTTGGTAGTGTGTGTGTGTGTGTGTGTGTGTGTGTGTGTGTGTGTGTGTGTGTGTGTGTGTGTGTGTGTGTGTGTGTGTGTGCGTGCGTGTTGTGTGAATGTGTGTGTGTGTGTGTGAATGTGTTGTGTGTGTGTGTGTGTGTGTGTGTGTGAGTGTGGTGTGTGTGTGTGTGTGTGTGTGTGTGTGTGTGTGTGTGTGTGTGTGGAGAGAGGGGGGGAGAGAGAGAGAGGAGAGGAGGAGAGAGAGAGAGAGAGAGCAAGGAACTTGTTCAACGCCAAGCAAACCTGTTTCCTGAGAGAGGTATACTCCACAACCGAATCATTTACATAAAAAACTGCAGTAAAAGTGTATCCGGATCTATTCAATGACATACTCTATGAACGCTGCTGCTGGGTCTTAAAGCTGTGTTTTATTGCACACAGAAAAAGCTCGGGCTGACCATACGAATCAAAACTGCCAAAAACGACACACCAATACCATCCACCATGATTTGAAACTACAATCCATGATGATGCTTTTCGTGATTGCAAATTGAATTACAGCTTCTGCACCGAGAAATCCCCATAACCGATATCTATCTGTTAAAAAATTAATGTAATAACTGATTGTTTGTGTGTTTGTTTTTTCAGAAAAACAACCAGCCAACTAATATATTTTTGTGTAAAAGCTAGAGTCAGCGAAGCAGGACGAGAAGAACGAAGGCCTGGATGAATGTGTTAGTCCCGCCATTACCGAATTCCCCCAAACACTGCCACGAGCGAAGGCGTCACACAAGGCCTATGGGGTCCGAATTCGAGCAGAAGATTTTGAATTCTGATAAGCGTTATGAGACTCCCACTACAGTTTCTTCCGACACAGAGATTGATCAAGGTTCTGTTTAAAGAAAATGTTTTTTTTTTAAAGAAATTTATGCGAGAGAGAGAGAGAGAGAGAGAGAGAGAGAGAGAGAGAGAGAGAGAGAGAGAGAGGACGAGGACAGGGGTTTTTTTTGTTGTTGTTTTTGTTGTTTTGTTTTGTTTTGTTTTTTTTTTGCTGTTTTTCTTTTTTTTTTTTTTTGGGGGGGGACCAGATATTAGGGAAAAATGAAATAATAACACAGAGAGACTGAGAGAAAGCGGTGGAGGAATGACGAATGGATGGACGTATGGATTGACAGATAGACTGATAGATCCATAACATTTAAAGAAAGAGCAGTAGTAGCCCGAAGCTAAATCTCACGATCTGCCCCTATTGTTGTGTACACACCATTAGAATGCATGATTGTATGGTTCAAACGGACAAGTTAACATACACACAAACAAAGCACGAACACTGATAACACCAACGGATAACTTGAGCTTCGATTAAAATGTTGGAGCAGACACAAACCTAAGGAAGAAGCACACACACACACACACACACACACACACACACACACACACACACACACAAGAGAGAGAGAGAGAGGGGGGGGGAGGGGGCGCAGACAGAGAGGTGTCTTAGGCCACACCAACACGCACAAAAACAATGTAAGCTATATATCACAACGACGAGCAATGTTAGGAAACAACCTGCAGGACTTTATAATAATTATTTGCGACTGCCAACTACTACCACACAAGACTAGGCCAACAGCTCTTGAGGTAAGCCGACGACGGGTGCACGTGCTGCAGACCCCCATCAGCACCACGTCACGCTCCACACTACCCACGGCCAGTTCTTTCCACTCGGTGCGCGCCAGTCACTGACACAGGGACACCGGCCATGCAAGAGACGTCATGTGACCAAATTAACCTTACAACCTGCCCGCCGGCCAAGACAAATGTTTGTCTAGCACTGTCGGATCCCCCATCGTCCCCCCCCCCCCCCCCCAATGCCCACACCCCTTTGGCATCCCCTTCTCCCTCCCCCCTCCCACCCCCACCTTCTGTGCCTATCTTTTCCTCTTCCTCCCAGTGGCACAGAGTCAGGTTGTTGAACGTGTGTGCCTCCCTCCATACTGAGTCAGTTCTGTTCCAGGGAAGGGAGGAGAGGTGGGGGGGGGGGGGGGGGGGGGGGGGGGGGGGGGGGGGGGGTAGGGAGGAGGAGAAGAGGGCGGAGGGGTGGGGAGAGAGAGAGAGAGAGACAGAGAGAGAGAGAGAGGCCGTTGGAAGGTTCGCGGACAGGTTATTCAATTAGTCCTTCTTTTGTTAGCCTCCACCTGTAGCTAGGTCAGCATTTTTCACATTCCGCTAGGAATGCCGCCGCCTGTGTCGGTGTTTAGTCGAGTGTTTCGCGCATCCAAACCTGTGCTATAACAAACAAACAAAACAACAGTAGCACATGAAAAGACTTCAGGCTGGGCGGGAATAGGCTGCGAAAGAGAAGACAAAAAAAAAAAAAAAAGGACATGATGCTGGGAGGGGTGGGGGTGAAGGGGGGGGGGGGGGGGGCGCGTAGGTGCTAATGCCAGATACTGGAAATTCTGCACATTTTTTAGCTAGTTAGTACGGGGCTTCCACCCCCTCCAAAGTCAACGCCTTGCTGGGAATCGAGGGAACAAAAAGCTCTCTCTGTACTTGAAGCGGAATGGCGGTTGTTGCTTTCTTTCCCCTGCGTTTCTGCTACATGCATTTGGGCTTCAGCGGTAAATTCCCACAGCCAGGAAGGAGATGTGGGTGTTCAGCCAGCCTCTCTTCTCACCACCAATCACCACCACCATCATCGCCCTTCTGCCCCCCACCCCCTGTCTCTCTCCCTTCTCCCTCCCCTACCCCTCCTCCCTCCAACAACTTCAGACCCCACGTCCGGCCAAAGCTTTCAACTTTCTGCTCCGAGGGCTTTCTTTCGGCTTCGTCATGAAATCGAAGATCTGGAATTACAGCCTCAATGCATCCCTTCCCAGCCGTTTCCTTCAACATGCGACTTGGAGGAGAGTGAAGGAAAGTGCGGGGGGGGGGGGGGGGGGGGGGGGACACACGAAGATGTGAACAGACCGGGTAGGGTGGGCAGGTGAGGGAGGGGGGGGGGAGGAGGCAGGGGCGGGGAGGTTGTGGTTAATGGGCACATTCCACGGGAACACCAGCCAGGGGTGAGGGGGGATCTCCCCTGGGATTTGCCGGGGACAGGCGGAGTGTCATATTAAAAGATGTTTCTGGGTGGTCAGACAAATCCCTGGACTGTGGCTGGCCAGATGTGAGCGGCCACTGAGAGCCAAAGGTCAGTTTCTTTGCTGAGGGAAAGGCGGGGAGAGGGGGAGGAGTAGTAGAAAGAGTAGTAGTAGTAGGAGGAGGAGTGGTGGTGGTGGTGGTGGTGGTAGTGGTGGTAGGGAGAAGGGGAAAATCTCCATTAAAAGGATACACACTAGCCAGAAGAGGATTTCT
>CM065737.1:3611433-3613933 GCA_033310375.1 Conus canariensis
TCCGTGTGTGTGGTACCCTCGGTGTGTGTCTGTAAAGGGGGGGGGGGGGAGGGAAGACGTGTGTGCTTACGTGTACAAGCGCACGTGTGTGTGTGCGCGCGCGCCCAAAACAAAAAACACATAGATGAAGAACGGATGTTCCTCTCTCTCTCTCTCTCTCTCTTCTCTCTCTCTCTCTCTCCACACACACACACACACACACACACACACACACACACACACACACACACACACACTCGTGCTCGTGCACACTCACGCACAAATAAAAATGTTTGTTAATAAATCAACGGAATATCAAGGAAAAGATAACGTAGCTAAAAACATGTCTTTGAACATCCCAAAGCATAAACCTGATCAGTGTGTGTGTGTTGTGTGTGTGTGTGTTTGTGTGTGTTGTGTGTGTGTGTGTGTGGTGTGTGTGTGTGTGTGTGGTGTTGTGTGAAACAACAGGCGCGCGGGCAAACGAGATGCAAGCAGATATTCAGAATGTTGGAAGTATGAATAAAAGGTGGAGGGTGGGGGGGGGAGGGAGGAATGACAGGGAGTGAGGTAGAGAGAAAAAAAAAACCAGTTATTCTGATCTCTTGACACAAATTATGCGCTTCATGAAACAAAAAATGACACAGCTACTTGGTTGTCAGCCAGTGTGAGTGCATCGCTCCCTACTGAGAACTAACGAGCACACAACCAGTCATCGACCTGTAAGAAGCGGCAGGGGGGGAGGGGGGAGGCTGCGACAGTGGCACGGAGTAAGGCGGGTGACGGGGCGGGGTTTCCGATGTGAAAGGGAAGGGGAGGGGAGGGGAAGGATGGGGGGGGGGGAAGGGGGGGGGGTTAAGGAGGCAGAATTGTCGTCTGGTTCAATGGACTGTCTGCGTTCAAGGACTAGAGATGGGGGGGGGGGGGGGGTGCTGTGATTGGGAGAATTGACTTGTGAGGAAGATGTCAAGGTCGTGTCTCTCTTTCCCCCTCCCTCCCTCCACCCCCTTCCTCTCCTCAACCTCCCTCTCACCCTGTGGGCGAGTGAATGAGAGTGTGTGTGTGCGCGCGCGTGTCTGTGTGCGTGTGTGTGTTTTGCGCGCGCGCGCGCCCGTGTGTGTGTTGTGTGTGTGTGTGTGTGTGTGCGTGTGTGTGTGTGTGTGTGTGTGGTGTGTGTTGTGTGTGTGTGCGCGCGCGCGCCTGTCTCTCTCTCTCTCTCTCTCCCCCCCCCCCCCCCTGTGTGTGTGTGTGTGTGTGTGTGTGTGTGTGTGCGTGCGTGCGTGCGTGCGTGCGTGCGTGCGTGCGTGCGTGCGTGCGTCGTGCGTGCGTGCGTGCGTGCGTGCACTCTATCGATTTTCAGTCTGCATGATAGTTTTCGAGCATTTGCTTTTACGAGAAAGACAAAGACAACCGACAGACAGACGGACAGTGGGAGGGATGATAAGGTGGGGGTTTAGAACAGACATACAGACTAGCCTACCGGACAGAGAGAGAGAGAGAGAGAGGGGAGGGGGGGGTAGATGGCAAAGGACTTCCCGGTGTTGGTGTTACCGGCAATGTGAACTGAAACCCGGCGTTTCCGGTGATCGTGGGTTGCCATCAATACAGATGCTTTTGTCTTGAAAAACCAATACTAATTTTTTTTAAAAAGCACACAAAACAAACAAAACAAACTCTTGCCAATCTCTCAAAAAGTCACAGTCGCTCCCTGTAACGACAGCAGCGAACGGAGCGGAAAGCAAACCGGAAAATACGGACAGAAAACTGGTTCTCTCCGCACTCGCTTTCTTACGGACTTCAAACTGTATGTAGTTTACCGGTCAGCCAACCTCGGGGGGGGGGGGGGAAATATCTGAGGGAACCATGAGACCTGGACTTCAATCGCACGACACTGAACAGCAGTGTTGCATAATATGGCACCCATTTCACAACCGAGTCTTGTTCGGTAACTCTCACCACCACAAACGGAGTCAATTGACAACTGTTCCAGGTTTGTCGTGGACTTATTATCGACTGTGAAACATCGAAAAGCTACTAACGTAACAAAAAAAGTAAAGTTACAATCTATTATCTAACAAACTTTGTCCATAAGGATACTACACACTTTCTTTCGCGTTCCCGAGGACACTCCACATAACTCTTAACATACCATGGAAGAATCACGTAGATTGTTCATTTACACACTATGCGTCACAAGTACAGGTGAATGATGTCAAACTTCGACCAAAATGAAACGTAGTGTCAAACTCTGCACACGGACACACCTTAAAACATTTTATTGGTATTTAGTCACAGGGGTAAAAAAGGAAAAGATCTCACCTTCAGGGTCACGTCAACATTTGGATCAAAATTAATCTCCACAAAAACATAAAGAATTTCTTTGGGTTTTTTTTTTTCAAGTGTGCTGAAAAGCATGTCTGATACACAAGTTATAAGCCATGTATACGAGCACGTGAACAAGACAGACACGGAAGTAAAATGATGGCAAGTAAAGCCTTTTTTTTTCACAAACCTAAAAGAA
>CM065737.1:3625751-3640751 GCA_033310375.1 Conus canariensis
CTTCCTTCACTGTGCCTGTGTCCCTCGTTCTGTTGTTTTTCTTCCCTGTTGAAAAAACAGTCATCTGTTACTTGACTCCTCTTGTTGAAGAACTGGTTGAGGAGTCACGATCATTCTTCATGCTGCTCGTGTTAGCTGCTCCGGGAATCCTGGGCCAGGTTTTGTGCTGTTTGTGTTACCTGCTGAAGATCTCAACGTCATCTTTGGGGTTGTGTGTGTTGCTCGTCAACGATCTCAAAGTCGTCTTTTTTCTATTGCTTGAGTCGCTCCCTGAAAATCTCAAATCGTCGTTGGTGTTGTCTGAGTTGCTCGTTGGCGATTTCAAGGTCATCATCTTCAAGTTGTTTCTGTAGCTCATCAAAGGCCTTCAAAATTCATCTTCGGTGTTGTGTTGCTTGTCAAAGACCTCACGGTCATATTCGTGTTGTTTCTGTCGCCCACTGAAGACCCCGAGGTCATTTTTGTGTTGTTTCTGTTGCTCACTGAAGACCTCACGGTCACCTGTGTGTTGTTTCTGGCGCCCGTTGAAGACCTCGAGGTCATTTTTGTGTTGTTTCTGCTGCTCACTGAAGACCTCACGGTCATCTTTGTGTTGTTTCTATCGCTCGTTGAAGACCTCACGGTCATCTTTGTGTTGTTTCTATCGCTCGTTGAAGACCTCACGGTTATCTTTGTGTTGTTTCTGTCGCTCGTTGAAGACCTCAAGGTCATCTTTGTGTTGTTTTTGAAGACCTCCAGGTCATCTCTGTGTTGTTTCTGTCGCTCGTTGAAGACCTCATGGTCATCTTTGTGTTGTTTCTGAAGACCTCGATGTCATCTTTGTGTTGTTTCTTTGCTCACTGAAGACCTCAATGTCATCTTTGTGTTGTTTCTGAAGACCTCAAGGTCATCTTTGTGTTGTTTCTGAAGACCTCAATGTCATCTTTGTGTTGTTTCTGTCGCTCGTTGAAGACCTCAAGGTCATCTTTGTGTTGTTTCTGTCGCTCGTTGAAGACCTCAAGGTCATCTTTGTGTTGTTTCTTAATACCTCAAGGTCATCTTTGTGTTGTTTCTGAAGACCTCAATGTCATCTTTGTGTTGTTTCTGTCGCTCGTTGAAGACCTCAAGGTCATCTTTGTGTTGTTTCTTAATACCTCAAGGTCATCTTTGTGTTGTTTCTGTTGCTCACTGTAGACCTCACGGTCATCTTTGTGTCGTTTCTGTTGCTCACTGTAGACCTCACGGTCATCTTTGTGTCGTTTCTGTTGCTCACTGAAGACCTCACGGTCATCTTTGTGTCGTTTCTGTTGCTCACTGTAGACCTCACGGTCATCTTTGTGTCGTTTATGTTGCTCACTGAAGACCTCACGGTCATCTTTGTGTTGTTTTTTAAGACCTCAAGGTCATTTTTGTGTTGTTTCTGTTGCTCACTGAAGACCTCAAGGTCATCTCTGTGTTGTTTCTGAAGAATACCTCAAGGTCATCTTTTTGTTGTTTCTGAAGAAGACCTCAAGGTCATCTTTGTGTTGTTTCTGATGAAGATCTCACGGCCATCTTTGTGTTGTTTCTGTCACTCGTTGAAGACCTCAAGGTCATCTTTGTGTTGTTTCTGAAGAAGACCTCAAGGTCATCTTTGTGTTGTTTCTGAAGAAGACCTCAGGGTCATCTTTGTGTTGTTTCTGTCACGCGTTGAAGACCTCAAGGTCATCTTTGTGTTGTTTCTGAAGAAGACCTCAAGGTCATCTTTGTGTTGTTTCTGAAGAAGATCTCACGGCCATCTTTGTGTTGTTTCTGTCACTCGTTGAAGACCTCAAGGTCATCTTTGTGTTGTTTCTGTCACTCGTTGAAGACCTCAACGTCATCTTTGTGTTGTTTCTGAAGAAGACCTCAAGGTCATCTTTGTGTTGTTTCTGAAGAAGACCTCACGGTTATCTTTGTGTTGTTTCTGTCACTCGTTGAAGACCTCAAGGTCATCTTTGTGTTGTTTCTGAAGAAGACCTCAAGGTCATCTTTGTGTTGTTTCTGAAGAAGACCTCAAGGTCATCTTTGTGTTATTTCTGAAGAAGACCTCAAGGTCATCTTTATGTTGTTTCTAACGCTCGTTGAAGACCTCAAGATCATCTTTGTGTTGTTTCTGTCGTTCGTTGAAGACCTCAAGGTCATCTTTGTGTTGTTTCTATCACTCGTTGAAGACCTCAAGGTCATCTTTGTGTTGTTTCTGAAGAAGACCTCAAGGTCATCTTTGTGTTGTTTCTGAAGAAGACCTCAAGGTCATCTTTGTGTTATTTCTGAAGAAGACCTCAAGGTCATCTTTATGTTGTTTCTAACGCTCGTTGAAGACCTCAAGATCATCTTTGTGTTGTTTCTGTCGTTCGTTGAAGACCTCAAGGTCATCTTTGTGTTGTTTCTGTCGTTCGTTGAAGACCTCAAGATCATCTTTGTGTTGTTTCTGTCGTTCGTTGAAGACCTCAAGGTCATCTTTGTGTTGTTTCTGTCATTCGTTGAAGACCTCAAGGTCATCTTTGTGTTGTTTCTGTCGTTCGTTGAAGACTTCAAGATCATCTTTGTGTTGTTTCTGTCGTTCGTTGAAGACCTCAAGGTCATCTTTGTGTTGTTTCTGTCGTTCGTTGAAGAACTCAAGGTCATCTTTGGTGCCGTGCTGCTCATTGAAGACCTCATGCTCACATTAAGTGCTGTTTATGTTGCTTTTCTAAAGACTCCATAATCACTTTGTTTTACTTGCGTTGCTGTTTAAAGACCTCAAGATCATCTTTGGCGTTGATAATTGTTGCTCGCTGACGACTTCAAAATCATTTTTGGTATTGCTGGTATTGGAAACCTCATAATCATCTTTGCTGGCGAAGGCCCCAGGATTACTTTTGGGCTGCTGGTATTGCACGTTGAAGACCTTATGCGTTATGTCTGTTGCTCTGGCGTTAGGTCTGTTGCTCGTTGAAAACTTCATGGTACATCTTTAATGTTATTTCTGTTGCTCGTTGAAGACGTCATGGTACATCTCTGGTGTATGTCTGTTGCTCGTTGAAGACTTCAAGGTGCATCTTTGGTGTTATTTCTATTGCGGTTGAAGACGTCATGGTACATCTTTGGTGTAATGTCCGTTGCTTGTTGAAGACGTCGTGGTACATCTTTGGTGTAATGTCTGTTGTTTGTTGAAGACGTCGTGGTACATCTTTGGTGTAATGTCTGCTGCTTGTTGAAGACGTCATGGTACATCTTTGGTGTAATGCCTGTTGCTTGTTGAAGACGTCATGGTACATCTTTGGTGTTATGCGTGTTGCTCATTGAAGATCTCAAGGAACATTCCTGGTGTTATGTCTGTTGCTCGGTGAAGACCTTTGACATCTTTGGCAATCCTTGCGCAGCTCGTTGACCTTAAGGTCATTTTTTATGCTGCTTGCGTCCTTGTTAAAATTTCGGGGATCGTGACACCATGTAAATTTCTTTAAGGCTGCTTTAGATGTTCCTTGAAGAGCTCAAAGTGATCTGCAGTGGTTGACTGACATCCTCGCTGATGACGTGGGCGTTCCCTTCTGTTCTGTGCTTAGCCTGTTGAAGATCTGTGCCGACACGCGTAGCGCCCTGCCATGGTCTCTCCACCTCGCTCCATCACTGTTGAAGACATCGGCAAACATCAGTCTTCCCTTTACCTCTCTCCTACCCCTTCTCCCTCTACACTTCAGCACCTCCTCATTATCCCTTCTTCTTCTTCTTCTTGTCGTTGTTGTTGTAGTCCGTGATGTCAGTGCCCAGGCCATGCGACTGCCGGATTATAAGTCAGGCATGCGTAATAAAGAACGGTAGACAGCGGCGGCACTGCCTCTGTTGTCATGGGGTACAGGCCAAGAGACTGCCAGACAAACGACCTCTGCTAGTTACATAATAATACGGATGAAGGGCTGGCAAGAAGCAAGAGTAGAAGAAGCAGGCAGAGGAAGAGGAGGAGGTGGGGGGGGGGGGGGACGAGGCGGAGGAAACGGAAAAGGAACAGTAGCAGCAGCAACAGTAGGAGGTGTGAAGAAGACTTGGAAAAGGAGAGAAGAGAATGGGGAAAAAAAAAAAAAACCAAACTAATCGAACGAGAGCAGGCGAAAAAAAAAGGAATAAGCGAGCGAAAGAAACAAGAAAAAGAATAAAACAAAAAAAAAACCCATCAACATGACAGAAGAAAAAGAAGAAGAAGAAGAAAAAGAAAAAGAAAAGAAGATGATGATGATAATGAAGAAGAAGAAGAAGAAGAAAAAGAACAAGAACAAGAAAGAAGAAGAAGAAGAAGAAGTAACAACAACAACAACAACAACAACAACTACAACCACCACCACCACTACTACTACATACTACTACTACTACTACTACTCTAGCTGGCTGCTGCTGCTGCTGCTGCAAGACGAAGAAGGAGAAGAAAAAGAACAACAAAAATATACTGCAGCCATTGCGACTTTCCATACTAGTATAGTTCCCTTTCTCTCCATACTGCTTCCCATGGATCCCCAATTCTCCCCTCTCTGCATCTTTCCTCAACCCCACCCCCCACCCCCCACCACCCCTTGCCATGTCCCCCCTCCTCCCTCCTCCTCCCCTCGCTCGCCTCTCTCCTCTCTCTCTCTCTCTCTCTCTCTCTCTCTCCTCTCTCTCCTCCCCCCCCCCTGCATGTTGGTGAAAAAGAAAGAAAGAAACCAAAGGGGCCTGCTGGCAGCTGCTGACAAAACCTTGTGGCAGGCGAGTTGTTTTTCATGTAGCAGGTTTCTGTGAACACAGCTGACGCTACTTGTGCCACACCTGTCGAGACACTAACAGTCACAGGCCTGGATGAAGCTACCTCTGTCTGTCTGTCTACCTGCCTGCCTCTGCTTTTTTCTCTCTCTCTCTCTCTCTCTCTCTCTCTCTCTCTCTCTCTCTCTCTCTCCGAGTGTGTGTTGTGTGTGTGTGTGTGTGTGTGTGTGTGTGTGTGTGTGTGAGTGAGTGCGTGCGCTGCGTTTGTGTCTCTGGCGCTCCCTGTGGCCAGTGGTACAAAGCCATCAGTTCGGGCTACCTCTCGTGTTCCGCCCTGCCCCGACAGGCTTGCTCCCTACACCTCGTCGTTCCGTCGCCTCTCCAGATTTATTGCCACACACCAGGGGACCCCCACTGGGTACCTTCCACTCACTCTCCTGTCCCTCGCTTTGCCCCGGTCATCCTCCCCTTCGATCTCCTCCCTCCCCCACTTCTCCTTAATGTTTGTCGGCTACACTCTGAGCACGGGGTGATCAATGTTTGGAACGATCTTTATAGCCGCTGCCTCTTCTTCTTCTTCTTCTTCCTCTCCTCTCGGTCCCCCCTCCTGCCCTTCCACCCTCCTCCGCGCGCGCGCGCGTGTGTGTGTGTGTGTGTGTGTTGTGTGTGTGTGTGTGTGTGTGTGTGTGTGTGTCTTTTTCCTTTTTTTTTATTGGGGTGGGGGGGAGGGGTGGGGCTGGGGGGTTTAATCTCTCCCGTCTTTTCCGTCTCCTGCCCCGGGCCACTATCTCTGGCGTGGAATGCCGATACGTTTGTAAGCGCTTCTCCCTTCCCCGTTCGCACATACCCAACAAGACCATTATCTTAACACGGTGAGGCCCCCACCAAGGTCCGGCGTTCGAGCCCAAACCCAGCCAACAGCGGAGGGCGTGTGGGCAAGAAGCGAGTAATGTACGACAGGGACAACACAGGACTGCCAAGCCAGCGGTTTTCTTCACAGTTCACGGCTTTCGTCGATGATATCAACCTTGCAGAAGTATACCTTTCCATGCGCGCGCGCGCACACACACGCACACACACAGACACACACACACACACCACACATACACGCGCGCACGCACGCACGCACGCGCGCGCGCACACACCACACACACACACACACACACACACACACACAAAGGGCGAGAGAGAGATGAAGGAAGGGAGGGAGAAATACAGAGTGAGAGACAGACAGACAGACAGAGAGACAAACAAACTGAGACAAAATGAGGGGGGATCGTGGGGGTGGGAGAGGGAGGAAGAGAGAGAAAGACAGAGACAGACAGGCAGACAGACAGACAGACGGGCAAACAAGGCAGACACACGGATGTAGAAAAGACGCACACAATCTTATCAACCGAGTAAAAAAAAAATCCAGTCTCAACGAACACCACATGAAAAAGCCCGGCATGCCAGGAAACCCCCACAGCTAGCACAAAAATCGATAGATAAGAACGCTAACTCCCCCCATTCCCCCCGCCCTCGCTAACCCACCCTAACCCCATCCTGTCCCACCCCACCACCCCAATTCCCCACTATCGCCACCCCCAGCCCCACCCCCTTAACCCTCCTTCCCCTACCTCTCGCGAAACGCTCGTAGTTCACTGACAGCAAAGTCTATGACACTTCGACCTCCCCTGCTTCCTTTAGTGACCTGCCCGTTGCCGGTTTCACCCCCCACCTCCCCTCCCCCATCCACTCCTACTGCCCACCCCCCCTGCCCACCCCACACCCCCACCCACCCCACCCCACACACCCACCACCCCCCCCCCCCCCCCTCCCCACCTCCAACCACCCTCATATTTTCTCTATCACTTCTGCACCGGAGCTAGCCTAACGTTCTCTGTATTTTTGGCTAGCAGTCAAGAACAGGAAGGGGTGAAATTCTGTAACTGACATGACGGCGCCAGGAGGTTTGGGTATTGATTGACAACACTTGGCACACGTGTGCGCTAGCCTAGCGCCCGTGACCTGTCTGTCTGTCTGTCTGTCTGTCCCCTGTGAAAGTGACCAGACACGTCCGTCTGGGAGGAGAGGAGAGGAGAGAAAAGGAGCTAGCTGCCAACGTCTGCAACTGTCCCTGTCCATTTCACTTGGGTTCGGTTTAGTCGGGTTTCTACAGTTGTTTTCTTAGTTATTTACTAGCAGTGTGTGTGTGTGTGTGTGTGTGTGTGTGTGTGTGTGTGTGTGTGTGTGTGTGTGTGTGTTGGTGCATGCGTGCATGCGTGCGTGCGTGTGTGTGTGTGTGTGTATTTCGTATTCTTTCCTTGTTCGGTTTG
The DNA here is from genome assembly GCA_033310375.1 of Conus canariensis. Lineage (NCBI taxonomy): Eukaryota > Metazoa > Mollusca > Gastropoda > Neogastropoda > Conidae > Conus > Conus canariensis. Next base: position 3,632,780 of record CM065737.1, read on the forward strand.
GTCTTGCTTTTTTTTCTTTTCCCCTCGGACTTGGATTTAAATAGAAGTTGAAAAAAAATCTTTATGGAGTTCCCAATCTGAAAATTCTCTCTCCATGTGACCCCACTCCCTCCCTCCCCCGCACATGCCTCCTCGCCCCCCCCCCCCCCCCCTCTCTCTCTCTCTCTCTCTCTCTCTCTCTCTCTCTTCTCTCTGTTCAACTTTTCTGCTCTACATGCGCGCGCGTGTGTGTGTGTATGTGTGAGTGTGTGTGTAGGAGGTGGGGGAGGCTATACAATGTGCACACCGATGAAAAGATGTGGCCTTCGTGCGGACTATCTACTTATACGGATGCTATGCATACCACAAGTATGATAGCATGCACGCACGCATGGACACGCGCTCTGGCACGCACACACAAATACACTTATGATCGATCTCTTGTTTGGCTTTTTCCCCGCTTCAAGGTCTAACACAGTGTACCTTTATCTAAGATAACTGCGGCGATGTTTTAGGAGTACCTGCGTGCGTGCGTGCATGCGTGCGAGCGAGCGAGTGAGAGAGAGAGAGAGAGAGAGAGAGGAGAGAGGGAGGGAGAGAGAGAGAGAGAGAGAGAGAGGTGTGTGTGTGTGTGTGTGTGTGTGTGTGTGTGTGTGTGTGTGTGTGTGTTGTGTGTGTGTGCTTTTCGTTTTTCTCTTTTTCTCACACTCTGAAGGAAAAAAAAACCCACAAAAAACCCGAAGCAAACGAATCAGCCAATCTACCCTCGTTGACGGTTGGCGGGGAGTTTATCTACAAAGCGCCACTACACTTGGGCATGCCGGAGATGACTCACCAGCCTCCCCACCTGATACAGCGATAGCCACAGGCCACCCTGTAAGATGAGATGCCACCGAGTTGACTTCCCGAGCCCTCGCAGTCTTTCTCTGGCATTCTTTCACCCGGACCTTCCCCAGCATCGGCTTCTCAGGTCTCAAGAGTTGTCTTTTCCTACTGACCAGTCTTCTTCGTTCCCTAAGATATAGTTGAGCTGGCCTCTTGAGTCTTCAGAGTTATCTTCCCTTATCTTCAGAGTTATCTGCTCTTATCTTCAAAGGTGACGGCTCTTATCTTAAAAGCTGACTGCTCTTATCTTCAAAGTCGACTGTTCTTATCTTCAAAGTCGACTGCTCTTGTCTTCAAAGTTGACTGCTCTTCAAAGTTGGCTGCTCTTATCTTCAAAGTTGACTGCTTTTATCTTCAGAGTTAACTGCTCTTACCTTCAAAGCCGGCTTCCTAGTAATCGGAGTCGGCACCTCTAGTTTTCAAAATTGGCGTCACTAGAATTCAGAACTGGCTTCACTGCTAGATCTAGTCTTCGGAACTAGCTTCTCTAAATTTCAATAGCTAGCTTCTTTCCTCTTCGGAGCTGGCTTCTTTACATGTCGGCGTTGGTCCCCTCTAATCTTCGCTGCTGGCTTCTCTAGGCTTCGGAGTCGGCTTCTCTATCCTTCGGAACAGTCTTCTCTTGTTTTGAAGCTGGCTTCTCTAGTCTTTGGAGATGGCCACTCTGTAGTGTTCAGAGCTAGCTTTTTCTAGTCTTCAAAGCCGACTTCTCTGGTCTTCAGATCTGGCTTCTCTATTCTTCTCTATCTTTCAGGAGTTGGCGTTTCCCTGATCTTCGGAGCTTGTGTCTCTACTCTTAGGAGCTGGATTGTGCATTTCAACGGTAAGTCTTCGACCTATGTTGACCTGTTCCTTACCGAGAGTTTTGTTGTTGTTTTTTTCAATCAACCCTGATCCTGGCGTTGGCGTTTGTGAGTGAGCAGCTTTCCTGGGCGATTAATTCTTCAACAATAAAGTTGTGATCAATGACCATCTACCCATCACACCCTCCTCCTCCCTTTCTCTCTCCCTGTGTATGCGTTTGTGTGAAAGTGCCGGCATTGTGTGTGCGCGCGCATGTGTGTATGTGTATGTAAACGCATGCATATGAGCGTGTAAATGTGTTTAGGGATGGGGCAGGCCGAATGCACATGAACATGCTGTGCATGTTCACGTGTGTTCCTTCACAGGCAGTATGTGTGCACAGGAATGTGCATACGTGTACGAGCGTATGTACGTGAGTGTGTCTGTCTGTCTGTGTCCGTGCCTCTTCTGTGTCACTGTGTTTGACAAGAAAGGGCAACGCGGTTCCAGTGGGAGTTTCCTTTATACCTCCACACTCTTCTGCCCTTCATCATACTCCCTCTCCATGCAGCCTTTGCTCTTTAACCATCGAACAAAACAGCTCCTAAATCGTTTCACGTCTTCCACCCACCAACACCCCATCATACAACCCGCCCAAACTGCCGAAGCAGCCACTTACCCACCCATAGAGAAACAGATATATCCACCTCTGCAATGATCTGGCTTCAAAACAGAATATCCATCGTAAGACCTTAGTCTCCCACGAATGGATAACTTATGTGTTCTGAGCATTACCAGAGAGATGGGCGGGGTCTCTGACGGGTTGTGGGGAAGGGGTGCTTTCTGTGTGACCACAACCAGTTGGTAGCACTTCACCAAAAAAAGTGGGGAAAACGTACCCGGTCAATCGTAAAGACATGCATCCATGATTGTGTTGTCTTCAACAGAGGATGCTGCACCTCTTTTTTTTTCAATACTGAGATAGAGAGAGAGAGACACACGAGAGAGAGAGAGAGAGAGAGAGAGAGAGGGAGGAGGGAGGGAGGGAGGGAGGGAGAGAGAGAGAAACTGACAGACAGGCAGAGACAGAGGTAGAGGCAGAAACACAGAGAGAAAGCGAGAGGGAGAGGGGGAGAAGGCAGAAAGGAACCATGTACGTAGAGAAAATCTGTACACAACAACCAGATATTATTATCATTATTTGTGATAAGCATTGAGATTTCCGTTCCCTGTACATACACATTCTTTCAACAACAACAACAAAATCCGTCATTGCAATCGATGTCCCAACACAAATTACAGTGTTCAAGACTTGAGTACGCCCGTTTCGAAAAGCCAGCACAACCAACTTACCCCTCAAATCCTGCCCAACAAGGCACCGAATTGGAAGCACCAACACGCACCTCTCACACTCCAAACGTCTCGGTCTCTTTCTCGCACTCTACACCAAGCCTCACAAGTCCAGCGAAGCCGCGATAATGCAGTCTCCAATGCACACACACATACACTCACACACACAGAGCCTTCTGCCTAGTCCTTTACACTTTCAAAACGCGGCATCTCCATGCAAGTACTCCCACTAGCACAAGACTCAGTGATTCAAATGCCGGCTTTCCAAAAATACACGGCCAAATATACACAGACTGACTGGCTGGTTCACCGAGAAAAATGGGCACAGCGATTCACCACCACCACCCACCAAACCAAAAAAAATTCCGCCGCTCCTCCAGCCGAACTGTTAATAGATCATTCCCCCCACCGCGAGTGAAGTAAAGTCAATGGCTGCCCGGGCTTGAAACTCCCCCCACAACACACACACACACACACACACACACACACACACACACCCTGGCTCCCTACCCACTCTCTTCATCAACACTACCTTCTCTCTCTCTCTCTCTCGCTCTCTCTCTCTCTCTCTCCTGCTATTCCAATTCACGGCAGCAGCAAGTAGCCCTACCAGAGCTAAGAGGAATCGTTCGTTCTCTCCCAGGCGCTCGCTTTACTTCTGTTCCCTCGCCGCATGTGGAACAAACTTCTCGTGAGGTAATCTCCACCACTGCCTGTCTTCCACTGGAAATACCTGGAGCTCTTGTCGACTTATCCCTCCCCCCCCCCCTCCACCCGCCCTTCGCTCCTTTCCCATCCCCTATTCTCCCCGCACCCCCCCCCCCTCTCTCTCTCCTCTCTCTTCTCTCTCTCTGACTAATTACAGGTAAGGCCTCTCTCACCCTCTCTACTTTTCCTGGCAGGACAGATTCGGCCCTATCCCCTCTTAAATGGCTTACCCCGGCAAAAAAAAGAAGAAAAAATTCTCTCTCTCTCTCTCTCTCTCTCTCTCTCTCTCTCTCTCTCTCCACACACACACACACACACACACACACACACACACACACACACACACACACACACACACACAACAAAAGCTACACCGAATCCAAATCACAGAACTGACGAGTGCGTGGATCACAATAGCTTTGGAGTTCACTTGCCATGAGATTCTAATTATATTGTAGACGACGAGAGACTGATGAAACTGAGTGTTCTTTTCTGTGAAAATTATGCAAGTCGCGCACGTCATTATAGAGCCTCCATGATCGCTTATGTCACCGAGATCCTGTGTCATTGGGGACGAGTCTTTAAGCGTACCAATGAATCGTTTTTCTTTACAAAAAAAAATAATAATAATAAATGAAAAAACAATCAAAACCAAAAAAAACTTGACGTAATCATGGTTTCGTCAGCCTTCAAATCATGCTGATCCAATAATAGAGATGAGAACAGAAGCATTCAAACGAAAAATGGCGTCAGATGGTTTCTTTAAAATTAATAACAGTTACAACAGAACATGTATAAGCAAGGACGGACGGAAATGGAGGGGAGAGGTGTGTGTGTAAGTGGAGGGGGGTGGGGGGGGGGGGGTACGGAGAAAAGATTGACCAGGGTGACACTAGAAATGAACGGGACTTAAAGTGTTATTGCACCCTCATTCTCTCTCTCTCTCTCCCCCCCCCTCCCCCCCTCCCCATCTCATCCCTGGGTGGCAGGAAGGAGAGGACAGCAACGGAGGAAGAGGGGGGAGGGGGTGGGAGGGGGGAAAGTGGAGAAGGTAACCAAGGGGAGTGGGCAATAGAAGGGGTGGGTGGGACGAGAAGTGGATTTCATCCCAGCTCCCCCAAGTAAGACAGGGAGGTAAGGGACTTTCTTTCGCGCCTGGTGCTGCTTCTATTCCCCCTCCCCTGCAGGCTTTCACTTCTTCCTCAGCACTTCAAAAGCTCCCTGGCGATCGAAGCCGATCAGAATCGGTTTCCCTGGACCGGTTTTTTAGCCATTCGCGCGTTCCAGGTGTGTGTGTGTGTGTGTGTGTGTGTGTGTGTGTGTGTGTGTGTGTGTGTGGTGTGTACATGTGCACGCGTGCGCGCGCGCATACGTGCATGCGTGCGTGCGTGTGTGTGTGTCTGTCTGTCTGTCTGTGTGTGTGTGTGTGTGTGCACGGCGTGCACACGTGTGTACTACGTGCGCCTGTGTGCATGCATGAGTGTGTGCAAACGTGCGTACGTGCATGCATGAGCGCTCGGGCACTCCGTACGCGCTCGCACTTGTGTGTGCGTGCGTGCGTGTGTGTGTATGCGTGCGTGCGTGTGTGCGTGCGTGCGTGTGCGTGCGTGTGTGTGTGTAAGTGCGTGCGTGGGTGGATATCTGTGACAAGAAGACAGAACGATTCAGAAACGATGTTCTCCACATTCAGCTGGCTGTGTGTGACCGCCTGCGCCTACGCTACTGCTTCACACGGACAACTCAAGTGTTCTCATTTCGCTGCATGTTCGAACTAATCATTACTCCATGTGACCGAACTCACAATTGAACCAGCATCGGTTTCAAACAGTTTAAACATTCCGAACAGAAGTAAACCCTCGCATGGATTATCTACTTCTGATCCCGGAAAACGAGTTTGACTGCGAACACAATCGGGATGGGGAGATAACCCGAACAGAACCTAGTTTTAATCTGCCAATTAACCGCTCAGGTGCTACTTACCAGTGCTTGAGACTGCGTAGTCGCTCAGCTTGTCGAGCCCCGTGAACCTGCTACGTCTACAGGCTTCAGTTAGTTGTACACCTGGTAAGCTATCTACGTGCCACTCTTCTCGAGTTTATTCGCGAGCTTATGAATTAAACGCTTGTCCCCCCGTGAGTCTGAGGCCACTACGCACGCCTACATAACGTTGATGCATGCGTATTAACATCCACTCGGCTGAACCGCCGTCTCATCAGATGACCATCACATGAACATTAATGCAATTGGAATCGTACAGCTCGACCAATATGACATCTGAAAGTTTACTTCGTTTTTTTTTTTAGCAGAAGCTAATAACAATTATCCCCCCCCAAAAAAAAAAAATAAATAAATAAACAAACAAACAAATAAATAAATAAATAATAATAAAACACAACAACGAAAGACTATGTTCAAACCCCCTAACCTTTGATTCTGTTTCTCCCTATTCAAAAACTATCTGACCCTCAATACCAACAACATACATGTTGTCCTTAAGGGCTAGATTAGAGATCAGAATGAAAACCCTTCTAAATTATGAACCGTCTCGTGTGTGTGTGTGTGTGTGTGTGTGTGTGTGTGTGCGTGCGTGCGTGCGAGCGTGCATGCGCGCGCGCAACGTCCTCTGATACATGCGATCAGAATTCTCACTCTCCATAATATTCATGCTCGCCATAATTGTCGGTGTCATGAGTCGGCCGAATGTTCTCGAGCATTTAGGCAAATTAAGGGGAGTTTTGCTGTTGTTGAGAGCAAGTTCCTTGGGTTCTTCAAGTGTGCGAACTCGGGCATCACCAGAGGGGAATACCCCGAGTCGTATACTGAAGGAGGGACAATTACTGGGAAGTGTTTCGCATGTCTAGGGGGGTAGTAACAAGAACATGCCGACATGCCGGTCCTGGGTAGACGAGAGTGTCCACTTTGAGCACTGGCTATTCAGTGGGCTATCCAGTGGGGCTGAAAGGAAGGCGATCGTGTCAGGTGACCGTCACAGGTAGGTGACCGTCAGCCTGCAGGCAGAGTACAGCGACCATTCCGTCGTCCTTTGTTCTGAGGAATGAATGGAAGGCTTCGGCCTATGAGTGGTTCGCACCTTGTTGTCTATAGAGGTAGTAACTACTTGAAGCATCAGTCCTGGCTGGTAGAGAAGTCCAGGCCGTTAGTACAATGGGTAGCTTCGGGGAATCGAACATGAGTTGAATAGGAGGTCAGGCATTAAGCACTTGGTACCCAAGTCTTTGTTGGCGCTAGCAGCTGTTGTGTGTGTATGTGTAGGTGACTAATGATTCCATTGGCGGAATAAAAATAACTTGGGGATCTATTGGTACAAATCGTGTGATGGGTGTGTGCCAGTGATTCCATTGGTTGAACCAGCTAAATTCGGGTTCTCTCTTTCTGTGAGAACGAATATAAGGAGCTTGGAAAACCAGGAAGTGTGTGATTCACTTAAGGGAAAGTGAACTCGCCCGTCTTGCTGAGGGCTCAAGAAAATACAGCGTGAAGCAGAGGTTTGCTGTCGCCTCGTTGTCTCCTGGGTGGGGACGTAAGACAGTGGAGGTTGCTGTCGCCTCGTTGTCTCCTGTGTGGGGACGTAAGACAGTGGAGGTTGCTGTAGCCTCGGAGCCGACGACGAGAAGGATTGTCTCCCGTGTGGGGACGGTCGACAGCAAGACGTGTTAGCCTGTTGGAGCCTAGACAGGGAGCTGCCAGACAACGGTGGGGTGTTTGCAGCCAGAGAAGACCTGTGGGAGAGGCCGACAGGAGCCCTTTCCGTGGAGAGGGCGAAGTGCAGTGGAGTCCGGGAGACTCGGTCTGAGGGTGCGACTCAAGCTACGTTGCCAGTGTCCCCCAACTGGGATTTGGCCAATCGGGAGGACACAACAGTGTGGCAGCTTCAGTTCGTAGTCGCACAGTGGGAGGAGAGAAAATGACGGTCAACCAAGGAATGCTGGCAAGTTATGGACGTTTTATTTGTTCTTAAGTCTATAAGTGTGCAAACAAAATAGTGGAATATTGTCTTTCCTGGTTAAGTAAGAATAACTGAAGAACAGGGGATGCGATTTATGAGATTGTCTGTATGATGTTTACATATTTGTAGGATACAGATAAGTGTGTTGTGTAGTGACGGGTGGGGGCTCGGAGTCAAGTTAAATAAAAGTTGATTATTTTCTATGAATGTTATTTGTTTCCCGTCACCTTTGTGCGGGCCCGATGTGAGTGACAGAGTGCGTGTGCCTATGCGAGAGCGCATTTTGGTTGTGAAAGCGTA
>CM065737.1:3645751-3648251 GCA_033310375.1 Conus canariensis
CCTGTTACTGTGAAGTCATTTAATTAATCAATATTCTCTGACCTCCCACCCCCTCCCATCACCAAACCACCCTCTCCACCCTACCCCAGCCCGTATTATGAACGTTGTTTTATTCGTTGAATTCAGGTTCGAATCCGGACCCGAGCCCAGTATAGAAATTCATAGCAATCAGATCCATGCATTATTTCTTCAGAAATTTACAACAAAAACAACAACAAAAAGCACACACAAAATGTAACTGTCCTGTGTCTGAAATGTTCTTTGACAAAGAAGAAATCCAGACCGCCCTTTGATCTGATCCCCACCAAACTTTTAAAGAGTTCTCACTAGGCCACGTTCGTTCGTTCGTTCCACCTTTCCACCAAATTTGGTTTGGGTTAACTCCCGTTCCACGAGTCTGGCGTATATTGGTGACAGACAAGACAGACCGACAGAAACTGGTGGACAACACACTGCCTCCTTCCTTGGCCAAAGTACCCCCACCCATCATCAGCTCACAACAACTCACCTCTGTCGTCACGGAAAAGTCCAACAATAATCCCCCGTCACCGCCTCCCCCCTTGCCGCTGTCCAGTGGACCTGGCCCGAAGGGATCAAAGTCATCGCCACCGTTGGCCTGCTGGGTCGTACCATTGGTGCTGGGAGGGGGGTCATCCCCAAAATCGAGGAGGGCGTCAAACTGGGAAGACATGGTAAGGCGCTGTCACACGTCTTTCCTTACCTGACAGAACAGATGTGTAAAAAAAACAAATAAATAAAATGGCACATTCTAACAAAGATAGTCGCGTGTGTGTGTTCGCGCGCGCGCGCGCGCGCGCGTCGTGTGTGTGTGTGTGTGTGTGTGTGTGTGTGTGTGTGTTGTGTGTGTGTGCGTGTGTGCGTGTGTGCGTGCGTGCGTGCGTGCGTGCGTGCGTGCGTGTGTGTGTGTGTGTGTGTGTGTGTGTGTGTGCATGTGTATGTGTGCGTGCGTGCTGATGCGTGCGAGCGTGTGTGTGTGTGTGTGTGTGTGTGTGTGTGTGTGTGTGTGTGTGTGTGTGGTGTGTGGGCGCGCGCGCGCGCGCGTGTGTGTATATGTGTGAGTAGTGAGTGAGTGAGTGTGTGTGTGTGGTGTGTGTGTGTGTGTGTGTGTGTGTGTGTGTGTGTGTGTGTTATGTGTGAGTGAGTGCGTGCCTGCGTGCGTGTATAGCTGTGTGTCTGTAGTAGTGGAGATAAAATGGAACAGACTGGGCGTGGTGAATGGTGGACTTGGGGAAGGTTAGGACAGGGAGCGGGTAGCACGGAGTGCATAGACGCCCATTCGTCGATTCTATTAACCCTCCAACTGTCTCAAGACGAAACTGGAACCCAGAACCCTAGGATCAACACAACAGAACGCTGTCCACCAGACCAGCAGCCTGCCACCTCCAGCTTCAACACTGGGAAAAGGGAACAGTGAAGGAACGACCCTGCGCACATGTCGGCCATGGGACGCCACTGTCATATTGTGTGAAGCAACAGCTTAAAGCATGCTGTGTACGAGTCTTTTTACTAGACCCCGTTTTCCAAGCACATCCCCAAACCCTCTCTCTCTCTCTCTCTCTCTCTCTCTCTCTCTCTTCTGTCTGTGTGTGTGTGTGTGTGTGTGTGTGTGTACGTGCGTGCGTGCTTGCGTGTGCGTGTGTGTGTGTGTGTGTGTGTGTGTGGTGTGCGTGTCGTGCGTGTGTCTCCCTCTGTCATGCAGATAAAGAAAACAGATTGCAAAGTTGTTTACAGGAAAGCCAGGTATCCGAAAGGAGGTAGGGGGATGGTGGGAAGGATGTGTGTGTGTGTGGGGGGGGGGGGGGGGGGGGGGTTGTGAGGCAAGGAAGAAGACTCGCTCTGTATCTGTGACACACACCGTGTCCTATCTCCGCCACTGAAAGGGATAAACCGACAGCTAAATGAATTCTCTGCACGGAATGTTTTCTTCTTTTTTTTTCTCCTTCTCTATGTCTCTTCTGTGTTCTATCTGTCTGTCTCTTCCGAGTTCTGCTGTATTTATATGCTCGACTGTTTCACATCTACTATATCAGTTAAACATTCCATACTGCACTCATACACACACACGCACGCGCGCGCGCACACGCACGCACGCACGCGCGCGCGCACACGCACACACACGCACGCGCATGCGCGCGCGCACGAACATGGACACAAGCTCATAATTACACATAAACAGACAGACGCATGCTTACGTGTGAACCAGCACAGACGCAGTGAGTACGAAATACATGCACCGGCGCACTCAACTTCTCATGTATGTACATCAGCCGCTGAGGCGAAGTGGTTAGCATCACGGATTTCCGTCTGGGAGGTCGCCAGTTCGAATCCCATCAGAGCCATTTATCTGTTGGATTTTTCTGCCACTACCAGTTGGTGAGGAGAGAGAGAGAGAGAGAGAGAGAGAGAGAGAGAGAGAGAGAGAGAGAGAGAGAGAACTTTTCACATATGCATGTTTGCGCGCCCACACACACACACACAC
>CM065737.1:3666618-3669118 GCA_033310375.1 Conus canariensis
TGAAAGGAAATCTTAAAGGAGGCAGGGCACAGTAAACAGTAAACAATACTCAAGCAGGGTAACTCCTGCTCTCATGGGGGCGAGCGTTACACAACCACTTGTTAACTGTTCACATACATGGTAGTTCGTGCGCGGACACAGGTTGTGGTGAAGGCAGGGGGCCCACCTCACTGAACGGCGGTCAAGAAGAAGCTGGCATAGCCATGGCCATGGTTTGCTGAGTGGGCAGCCAGCCAGCTAAATGATTTTGCTCGCTGGGCGTGGTGACTGTGGGGCCCGGAAGTGTCTTATGGAGACCTGTACAAGTGAACGGGACTCCTGACAAGGGCAAACAGCGGGAAAGCAAGGTCACTGACAACTTTGACACATGTTCACGTGCACTGTGCGGCGTGCACTTGCAATGATGCCAGAATCGGGACCCGACAGCCGTGATTTGCTGCCTTCACAGAGGTGTCCTGTCTTTGCACTTATCGAATGTCTTCACACCGTCAAAAACACGACATTGTTTTCATGCCATAATAACAGTTTCCATGTAATAACTACCATTTCCTTGCTGTGATAATTACTCTTCCAACGCTGACAGCAATCATCACCGATTTCCTGCGATGATTACCGTTTAGATCGTGCAAATAGTAATCATGACCCTTGAACCAAGTAAATGCGTCCCCATATCCGTTTCTCCCCTGTCCCGTCTGTCCATTACACACGCCAGGGTGTCCTTGACGGAAAGCGTTTCCTTTTCATGACAGAATGAGCATTACTCACTCCATGTGGATCACCCGTATCTTTCCATGGCTCCTGATTCTGTCGTGTCCCTAACTGACGACCAGTTCCTTATATACAGCGGAAACAGCGCCTTCACTCCTTACTCATCTTCCAAGGCATTCCGGGTCGATTAATCAAGCTCAATCCAGACGTACCCCTGTGATGTCCTGAACGATGTAGTTTGATAAAAACAGGCACCTTCACGAGGTGTGTTGGTATGTTGTATGACTATAAGTAACTGCAGCACCTAGAAGTTCTTAATGCGACAGTAGAAGCATAATTTACACGGTTTATGAGTACGATTTTCTTCTTGAGTACATTGAGAAGACCGTTGTTTACACCCTGTGTGTCAGCGCCTTCTCCGTTGAAACTATTTCATCTCTATTAGTTAAAAGTGCTATCCACAGCAGTAATCTTTGCAATTTTGAGGCCTAAAATATTGGATTATGACTGCTTTAGAGAGAAAACTATGCCCCAAATGTAGACCATTGAGTACGTATTTGAAACCATAGGCAATTATCGTTGTCAGTATTTCTCGTCCGACAACCAAGCGGTGCTCGATCTTCTGCATTAATGGGCGCAAATACGCAATGGTGGTATGGGAAAAGAGATAGCTTCCACAATATTTCATTCATAATAAGCTTTCTTTCTTTGTTTCAGCATCAAAGACGGAAACATCAACACTGACATCATAACTAATTTCACTACTTTAATGTAAGCTTTTCGCGGTCGAAATAAAGAGGTACGTATTCTGAAGGAATGAATAAACGAAGGTGAATTTATCACAGCACAAACCGAAAAGGCTGTGATCGCAGCGTAATCCTGCTCACCGTCAGCTTTCAGACCTAAACACCGTTAGGGACAATTCGCCAATGCGGACAACACAGGTGAACTGCATCATCTTCCGCAGTGACGTGCACCGGACCTGTATTCCCCAGTCTTCAGTCCCTGACACATTCAGGTACACACAGATCATCAAGCTACACGTACAGCCGAGCATTATGGCCTTCCTCTGGGCTGCACGAACACAGAACACAACAGTTAAGCCTGTACTTCACGTGTTAGGAATTACGTAAAGATGGCAGTGTGTATATCTGTGCTTCATGCTGGTGGTTGTTATCCTCATTAGAGCAGCACGGTCGGTGTTCGTGCTCCGCTGGGCAATAAACAACATGACATAACTTCTTAGGGACGCGTTGGCTTGTCACACAGTGTTGTCCACGTGTTCTTCGTCATTTGACGCCTGGCAAGATCTATGCTTAGACATACTTTACTGTAGTATGCAGCCAGTACAAGCGTCAGTCATGAGGCCTGAGCCAGTGGGCAAAAAGCCTCAACATTTCAGACGATCTCGGAGCCGGCGTCAGAACAAGAAAATGGGAGTGACCCTCGCACTTTCCTGCGTCAGACCACCTGGTGGGCACCAGAGGCAATGGCCTCAAGGGTCAGAGGGTGAATTCCCCTGAAGCTGAGGCGTCTTAACCCCCACTTTTCAACGATAGTGAGTTTGACAGTATGACTCGAGCCATCCTGCAGTCCAGCGATTCTTGATGCCTGAAGTGTCAACTCAGATCAGCGGAAGCACTGCCTTCTGTCTCCTGAGTCAACTCAGATCAGCCGCACTGCCTTCTGTCTGCTGAGTCAACTCAATCAGTACATGCACTGCCTTCTGTCTCCTGAGTCAACTCAGATCAGACGCACTGCCTTCTGTCTCCTGAGTCAACTCGATCAGTAC
>CM065737.1:3685538-3688038 GCA_033310375.1 Conus canariensis
CACACACACACACACACACACACACACACACACACACACACACACACACACACACAATCAAATGGCATTTTAATGTTTCATATTCTGACTGAATGGAGCGACATGAAGGAGAATGACGCGATCAGGTTCTCACCCACGGGCGACAATCGGCCTTGACACCCCCCCCCCCCCCCCTTATTTGCCCCTCTCCCTTTCTTTCTCTCTCATACGCACTCAGTGCACGTGCTCGCACCCCACCCCTCCCCATCCGACACATACAAACGCGCTCGCGCACGCAAGTATACATATACTACGCACAAAAAGTTAAGGATCGGTATGTGAAAACAGGTGCGTAATAAGCTCAGTTCGCTACTGTTATTTATTTCTTAGTCCAGCCAAATTCGTCATGAATTCTTGTTCAGCTGTAAGTGGGCGATGTTGTGTTAGTGCGAAAATTGCACGGGATTCTCTACTACTGAGCTGGGCCGCAAACGGAAAAGCGGAAACTTGCGAAAAATGACCTTGTTTTGGACCGTTCTGCCTGAACACATTGCACTTGCCAGATGGAAAAACCATTATGCACGTGCAAGCACTGCTGTTTATGTGTGAGATGCTGTCGCTCGCTTGGCTATATAAGAAGACATTCCACCAGTAGTAGGCCTGATCTGACAATGCCTCCACGACGAAAATTAAGCGAGTTGGATAGGGGACGAGCTGTTGCATGGTTCCAAGATGGTGTTCCCAAGCGAGAAGTGGCCAGGCGACTTCATGTGTCCATCTCGGTCATTGTCCGACTGATTCAACGCTTCACAGCCACTGGGATTGTCCATGAAAGACGCAGATCTGGTCGACCGAAGAAGACAACCCCACGTGACGATCGTCTCATTGAACGACAAGCCCTGCAGACAAGAACAGCCTCTTCCAGCATAATTCAAAGGCAGTTCAGGGTGGCTACTAACATCAACATCAGCCAGCAGACCATACGGAACCGCCTACATGGGTTTAATCTCCGTTCTCGTTGCCCAGCAGTACGGCCACGCTTAACTCCAGCCCATAGGGCAGCACGCTGCGCCTTCTGCGCACGTCACGTGAGGTGGACACGTCAGCAATGGTCCCAGGTCCTGTTCAGTGATGAATCACGCTTCACCCTTCACCACAACGACGGCCGACTGAGGGTCTGGAGGCGCCCAGGGCAACACTTTACTGACGCCACTGTCCAAGAAAAGGTGGCCTTTGGTGGAGGTTCTGTAATGGTCTGGGGGGCCTTCAGCCTTCACCACAGAACACCCTTGTATCATGTACAGGGTAACCTGACTGGCATCCGATACCGGGATGAGATCCTTCGACCGCTGGCTGTGCCTACACTGCAGCAGATGGGACCGAGGGCTGTCTACCAGGATGACAATGCTCGCCCCCACAGGGCAAGGGTGGTCAACGACTTCCTGCAGCAGTCTGGAGTCAACAGAATGGAGTGACCAGCATGCAGTCCCGATCTCAACCCGATTGAGAACCTCTGGGATGAGCTGGATCGCAAAGTGAGGAGTCACCCCCCTCCCAGGGATGCCCAACACCTCTACCAGACGCTGCAGGCTGAGTGGCAGGCGCTTCCACAGAGGATCTTCACCAACCTGGTCAACTCGATGAGGACTCGCTGCGTCGAGTTCCAGAACAGCCATGGTGGTTACACGCATTACTGAGCTTTTGGGAGCATCAGTATGCCCTGTCTTGTGATTTCAATGACTTTGGGAAATCAAATTTGGATACGTACCCACTTTAATCAAATGTACACACCAAACGATTGCTCGAGAGATTGAAGGCAATTGTGTATCGTTATCACTAAAGAATGGAATTAAATGTTGGCCAAACTTCAACGCATTGACTTTCTTATTTTGACAGTTATGAATGTTTGTGAAAGTGATCCTTAACTTTTTGTGTGTAGCTTAGATCACACCACACACACACACACACACACACACACACACACACACCACACACACACCGCACACACACACACATCCACAAACATACGCACACAATCGTGTGTCAATGACATTGCACTGTAATGGTTTAAACATTAACTGAATGGGGTCGCAGACACTTACACGAGTGCACGTGCGCACACACACACACACACACACACACACACGCCCCCCCCCCCCAACACACACACACACACGACACAGACACAGACACACACAGACACACACACACACACACACACACACACACACACACACAACACACACACACACACACACGTTCACGCTCACAAACGTACGCACACAAATGTGTGTCAATGACATTGCACAGTAATGGTTTTAACATGAACTGAATGGGATCGCAGACACTTACATGAGTGCATGCGCGCGCGAACGCGCGCTCACAAACACACACACACACACACACACACACACACACACACACACACACACACACACACACACACGTTCACAAACGTACGCACACAAATGTGTGTCAATGACATTGCACAGTAATGGTTTTAACATGAACTGAATGGGAT
>CM065737.1:3693038-3698038 GCA_033310375.1 Conus canariensis
GTGTGGTGACCCACAAGGTCAGTCCTATAGCTGTGCAGTGTGTGGTGACCCACAAGGTCAGCCTAAGCTGTGCAGTTGTGTGGTGACCCACAAGGTCAGTCCTATAGCTGTGCAGTGTGTGGTGACCCACAAGGTCAGTCCTACAGCTGTGCAGTGTGTGGTGACCACAATCACAGGTCAGTCCTATAGCTGTGCAGTGTGTGGTGACCCACAAGGTCATGCTATAGCAGTGCAGTGTGTGGTGACCCACAAGGTCAAGTGCTATGTGACTGACCTGCAGGACGCTGAGGAGTGCGCATGGTCCACGTGCTGTGGGCAGGGCACCTTGTTCAGCTGTGCCGAAGAGTGCTGTCAACAACCCGCCTGTCCCCACGCCGTCTTCCACCCACCCATCTCCCCCCCCCCTCCCCTTCTCCCCTCTCTAGCTCAACCACCATCCCTGTCCTCCTCCTCCTCGTTTGTCGCGCGGGCGGATGTCCGTCTGTTGCTAATGACACGAGAGAGAGAGGGAGAGAGAGAGAGAGAAGAGAGAGAGAAGAGAGAGAGAGAGAGAGAGAGTGTTTGTGTTTGTGTGTACATGCGTGCGTGAGAGTGATTTTACATGTCGAGCGAGCCTGTGTGTACAGACTGGAGGGGAGCAGGAAGGATAGAGAATGTTTAGATTTAGCCGCCACTCCCCCTCTCTGTCTGTCTGTCTGTCTGTCTGTCTGTCGTCGGTCGGTCGGTCGGTCGGTCGGTCGGTCGGTCGGTCGGTCGGTCGGTCGGTCGTCGGTCTGTCTGTCTGTCTGTCTGTCTGTCTGTCTCTAGCGCGTTCGCTCGCTCAGTCTGTGTGTTGTGTGTGTGTGTGTGTGTGTGTGTGTGTGTGTGTGTGTGTACGAGCGTGCGTGCTTGCGCGCGCGCGCGGTGTGTGTGTGTGTGTGTGTGTGTGTGTGTGTGTGTGTGTACCGCGGCACAGGGCACTTCACACACCAAACATTTCCCTCGCCAACTGTTTAAATCACAGACACCGAGCGATGTTTCTATCTCCGTGGTCCGTAAATGTCCCAGCCTCTGTGCTGTCTTCTTCTTCTTCTTTTTCTTCTTCATCTTCTTCTTCATCTTCTTCTTCTTTCAGTCTTTCTATCTTTCTCCTGTCTCTGTGTTTTCCGTCAGTCTTGTTTTCTCCTCGGTTACTCCGTGTTTCTGGCCCGTGTCGCGGCTGTTTTCTTCTAGCTGTCATTCTCTGTTGGGTCCTGTCCGCTTTTGTCTGTATGATTTCTCTTCTCTATTTTCTGTTTCTTTGCGTTTTCAACGCCGCCCCCCCCCCCCTCAACCCCCCCTAACCCCCCCCCCCTCCCTTATTCCTCTGTCCAGTGTGCATTTTTTACCAGCGCATTTCTTTCATCTAATCACGAGGATGTGTCCTGTGTTTTTTTCCTTTTGTGTTTGTCTTTTTGTGTGTATTTCCATTATCCGATCTTGGCTTTTAACGTGGTGACAGCCCTGATATGGCCCTTTGCGGTCGGCTGGGCTATAAGCAACATTACCTTACCTATCTCGGCATTGTAGCCATTTTCTTAGTGTTTTTTTTTCTCTTTTTGCTTTTCTTCCCTTTCCTTTTTTTTTTTTTTTTCAGTCTCATCACTGTAGTTTTTCTCTCATCCATTTTGGCTCATATGATATGGTTCTTTATGTCCACATGCATTCATTCCCATTCCCCCTCATCCCCGTCCTTCCCTTTCCTCCCTCCCCCCCCCCCCCCCCCCCTCTGCTTCCCCCCCCCCCCCCCCCCCCGTTCGCCCGCCCCCCCCCCCCCCCCCCCCTATCCGCCCGTCCTTTCCTCCACCTCCATCCCCCCCACCCCACTTCTCGCTTCCCCGCATTTTGTGTATACTCCTCACCCCCCCCCCCCCCCCCCCAACCCTCCCCCCCCCCGCCTCTCCGACCCACGCCCCCCCCCTCCTCCCCTACCCCTCGTGCTCCGCCGCTGCCCCCCCCCCCCCCCCCACCCGCCTTTCTCTTGCCGGCTTCTCGCAGTAGGAAAAGGGGAGCTCTTTGTCTGGCAGCGCGGCACAGCACAGCACGGCACGGCACAGCACAGCCTGAGCACGTGCAGCAGTAGCCTAGGCCTAGTGCTGAGCAGCAGCCGGTAGCGGTGGAGGCAGACCAGTGAGTGAGTCGGGCCCGTTATGTGTCTGTCGTGACAGATAGGGAGAAACCCGGTATGGGGGAAAGTAGAGGAAATGGGAGGGGGAAAGGGATGGGAGGGGGGGGGGAATCCTTCCGTGTGTGAGTCACCACCACCCGTACAGCCAGGTGCTGCGTTGCTTTGTTGGGGACACACACACACACACACACACCACACACACACACACACACACACACACACACAACTGTGAAACGGAAGGTAGATACGCACATGTATGCGAGTTCAAGTTTGCATGTGCAGGCACATGCATTCGTTCAA
The DNA here is from genome assembly GCA_033310375.1 of Conus canariensis. NCBI lineage: Eukaryota > Metazoa > Mollusca > Gastropoda > Neogastropoda > Conidae > Conus > Conus canariensis. The sequence goes on from CM065737.1 coordinate 3,695,485, forward strand.
AAGCTCTTGAGCGCGTGCGAGCAAAGACACATGCGTAAATCTCTCTCTCTCTCTGTCTCTCTCTCTCTCTGTCTGTCTGTCTGTCTCACATACACACACACAACACTCAAACACACACACACACACACACACACACACACACACACACACACACACACACACACACACACATCAAACAAAGAGAGATAGAGAGGGAGAGAGAGAGGGAGAGAGAGAGGGAGAAAGAGAGAGAGAGAGAGAGAGAGAGAGAGAGAGAGAGAGAGAAGAGGTGTCTTGGAGGGTGTGTGCGACAGTTTAGATGTTAGCTGTATCTAATTATGAAAATATCATTTTCAGGGAGAAGCTCTGCCCTGCCCCCCCCCCCCCACCTCCCCCGCGTCCCCCCCCCCCACACACACAGACACACACAGACATAGACACACACACACTTGCACGCACGCACACGCACGCACGCACGCACGCACATACACGCACATACACGCACATACACGCACGCACACACACACACACACACACACACACACACACACACACACACACACACACACACAACTCGTTCACGTACAACTGGCCGGTCATCAGTCGGGATTTATACATACGATAATAAACCTCTGCCGTACAAAGACACTACCAAGGGATTTTATTTTACAGGGTTTTCATGAGGAAGATTGTTTTCAAAATCTCACAAGATAAGCTCCCTTTGAAAAACAGCTCCCCCCTCCCCCCCCCCCTCCCTGTCAAATATAAAGGTTTGATTCGTGTGAACACTGTGTGTGTCACATTGTGTGCGTAGTCAGTGTCTATACAGAAAATTTCAGTTATTTTCTGATGAAATTCACTGTGATCCTTGAGGGAATGACAAACATATCGGAGAAAAAAATGTTTGAAGAGGAGTGAGCGGTAGTGTTGATCGTTCGGTCAGTGTGTCTCACTCTGTGTGTGTGTGTGTGTGTGTGTGTGTGTTGTGTGTGTGTGTGTGTGCGCGCGCGCGCGCTTACCCCCCCTTCCCCTTCCCTATCCCCCTTCCCCCACCAAAAAAAACCCCTCTGGTACAGTAAACACCAACACGAGAACAACCAACCACCACCACCACAAACGCTCACTCGATCTGATCAACCTTAAAAAGGCATCATAAAGTGAACAGCGACATCACCACTTCACTTATCAGCTCGACTCGACCCGCACCAAGGGACCCCCCCCCCCCCCCCCCCCCCCCCTCCAAAGACAGTATGTACGTCTCGTCGGAATGTTTCAGAGAAACAGCCGCCATGCCATGCCGATCGCCTTTCAGAAGAGAGAGGGTAGGGAGGGTGTTTGTTGTTGTGGAGCGGAAAGGGTGCAGACAGGCCCAGTCTAGCTAGCACCGTGTACAAGAACAGCTAGCTCAGATTCCAAGAGCTCTCTCTCTGTCTCTGTTCCTCCATCCAGCCACATACCGGCTCCAAAGGCTTTGCCTTCCTTTTCACGTCCTTGGCCATATGGGTTTGTGGTTGGGGGGGGGGGGGGGGGGGGGGGGGGGGTGGGGGGGGGGGGGGGGGGGGGGGGGGGGGGGGGGGGGGGGGGGGGGGCGGGGGGGGGGGGGGGGGGGGGGGGGGGGGGGGGGGGGGGGGGGGGGGGGGGGGGGGGGGGGGGGGGGGGGGGGGGGGGGGGGGTGGGGGGGGGTTCAGTTTTGGGCCGCTGGAAGGAGAGAGAGAGGTGTGGCGGTGGGGGCTATATATACTAGGGATGGGAGAATGTCTGGCGTGACGTTTTGCTTATTTGTACCAAACGATAGGGTTGTTTTTCACGGGCAGGAGGCCTTCGATAAACAGAGGCTGTTGTGTTTTTGTGTCCCGTTTTTTTTTTTTTTTTTTTTTTTTCTTTTCTTAGTTCTTCCTCTTTTTGTCTGTCTGTCTCTGTTTGTCTGTCTCTGTCTGTCTGTCTGTCTTTTTTCTTCTTTCTGTCTCTCTGTCTCTCTTTCTGTTAGCCAGCGCATGTGTATGTATGTGTCTGTCTGTCTCTGTTTGTCTGTCTCTGTCTGTCTGTCTGTCTTTTTTTCTTCTTTCTGTCTCTCTGTCTCTCTTTCTGTTAGCCAGCGCAATGTGTATGTATGTGCTTGTCTGTCTCTGTTTGTCTGTCTCTGTCTGTCTGTCTGTCTTTTTTTCTTCTTTCTGTCTCTCCTGTCTCTCTTTCTGTTAGCCAGCGCATGTGTATGTATGTGTCTGTCTGTCTCTGTCTGTCTGTCTGTCTTTTTTCTTCTTTCTGTCTCTCTGTCTCTCTTTCTGTTAGCCAGCGCATGTGTATGTATGTGTCTGTCTGTCTCTGTTTGTCTGTCTCTGTCTGTCTGTCTGTCTTTTTTTCTTCTTTCTGTCTCTCTGTCTCTCTTTCTGTTAGCCAGCGCATGTGTATGTATGTGTCTGTCTGTCTCTGTTTGTCTGTCTCTCTCCCTCTAAAAGCGCGCGCGTGTGTATGTGTGTGTTGTGTGTGTGTGTTGTGTGTGTGTGTGTGGGTGGGTGTGGGTGTGTTTCTCTCTCTCTCTCCTCTCTCTCTCTCTCTCTAAATATTTGTGGGAAGG
>CM065737.1:3709527-3714527 GCA_033310375.1 Conus canariensis
GTGACATTTTGTGCAGTGGTGACATTTTGTGCGGTAACAGCCTCCAAAGCTGAAAGGGAGTCCGGAGAGAATGAGGAACTCTCTAAAGGAGGGAGGTGGGGAGAGGCAGAGGCAGGAAGAGATTAGTTTCAATGGCACTAGGCGAGACAGACAGACAGACAGTCAGTCAGAGAGAGAGGGAGAGACAGACAGACAGACAATTTTTCGGTGATGGTAGGTGGGGGGTGTCTGTTTCTGGCGTTGCTTTATTGCAGCCACTTGGACTGACGTTCTCCGAACGGGATGGTTTTACTCATTCAAGTCATGCACAAGAGGCAGCCATTAATTTAAAGCTCACGAACTGTGTCAACGATTAAAGACAGCTCTCTCTCTCTCTCTCTCTCTCTCTCTCTCTCTCTCTCTCTCTCTCTCTCTCTCTCAGACAACACACACACAAACACATACTCTCTCTCTCTACATATATATATATATATATAATTATAATATATAAATATATACATATATATCCAACTCCCTCTCCCTCCCTCCCTCCCTCTCTCTCTCTCTTCATCTTCCTCCTCCTCCTCCTCTTCTTCTTCTTCCTCTTCTTCTTCCCCCCCCCCCACCCCCCCCCCCCCACCTCTCCTATCATCTATCTGTCCGTATGAGCGATCATGGACGAAAGGTGTCATCATCAGTGAACTGTGCACTGTAAATGTCCCATCGGTTGGCATCGTCGTTCCGCTGACTGAATATTCATGAGCTAAGCCATTAAAACACTGGCCGTTCAACCTAGTGCACGAGACCCCCCCCCCCCCCCCCCCCCCCCCCCCCCCCCCCATCCCCCTGACTCTGTGGCGTCACACAACAGCGTCAGGGGCCGAGCAGAGCCAGCCGTGTGGAGCTGGGAGCATTGTCTTCACCAGAACTGATGAACACGATTCATGTACTTGAAAGAAGTCAACGGCGGATATCTGGAGATCCTGCCACAATCACAAATCCATGCACGTGTACTTGGGTGGAGTACTTTTCGTCTGTGAGCGTGTGCCAGTAATAACGCACATGCACCCTCTCCTCTGTGCGTACGTGCGTTTGTCTCTCTGTGTGTGTGTGTGTGTGTGTGTGTGTGTGTGTGTGTGTGTGTGTGTGTGTGTGTTGTGTGAGTGTGGTGTGTGTGTGAGGAGAGAGAAGAGAGGAGAGAGACAGACAGACAGACAGACACAGACAGACAGACAGAGACAAAACGAGAAAAGAGAGAAGAGGGAGAGAGAGAGGGAGAGGGCGAGAGAGAGAGAGAGTCTATGTGTCTCTGTCTGTGTAAGGTATGGGTGTCGGGAGGATGGGACTGGGAGAAAGACGGTGACAGACGGCTGTTGTGTGCAACTTCATCCTGTCTGTCTGTCTGCCTGTCTCTGTCAGTCTCTCTCTCTCTCTCTCTCTCTCTCTCTCTCTCTCTCTCTCTCTCTCTCTCTCTCTCTCTTCTATCACTTGTGAAAAGACGTGAAATGGACGCCTATTACTACTAGCAGAGATACTAGCTGCCCACCACCCCCTACCCTATCTCCCGTTCGCCCCTCCATCCCTCCCATCCTTCCTCCCCGTCCTGTTCCATTCGCCCCCTCCCCTCCACTTCCCCCCCCCCCCCCCCCCCCCCCCCCCCCCCCCCTCCCCGACAGCGTCGCCTTAATAATGCGACTAGTCCTTCTGTCATTGACAAAAGCGAGTAGCTCTTGATCTCAATACGCAAACGGATCACCGTGCCAAATTAGCCGAAAAGCAGCTGAAAACTGAAGATTTGTATAAGCAGCGACAAGACAGGCAGGCACACCGGCAACACGCGTTTTTATCATTACGTGGGATAAGAATCTCCGCTACTAAACAAAACATCCCACCGTTGTAAAAACGTTCCGAGCAGACGGACACAACTCCGGACGCCCCAAAATTCCAGGTCACCCAATCCATCTCAATTCAATGGTGTGATATATTAATCACCTGACTACAGACGCCAAAGCAAGCAGCTACTGAGCTGTTCGTTCACGGGATGGTTGACAGTGATCAAAATGGTGTCACTGGCTTACGCCTTTGGTCGTCCATCAGACTCCCTGGGCTCCGACAGTCACACCCACTGTTCTAACTGGCTGGCCTAGAGCAGGTGCATACGTGCCTGCGTACCACCTGAGTCCGTCTCCAGCGGTGGGTGTTTCTCTCATCAGCTGGACAAGATGGGAGGCGGTGGCGGAAGGGGGGGGGGGGGGGTGAGGCAGGTATGGGGTGGACAGGGTGGTGGTGTCGATAGTCTGCAGATGGTCGCTACTTATGCGAATACAGTGAAATCCAGCGGCAATCAAAATCTCGTAAATACGTGAGATAGAAGAGGGAGAGAGAGAAATGCGAGTGGGATGTGGGGTGGGTGGGTGTGACTGATTGATAGCAAGAGAGGGGAGGAACCAGAGAGAAATGCGGGTGAGGTGTGTGGTGGGGGGGGGGGGGGGGATGGGTGTGACTGATTGATATCAAGAGAGGGAAGGAACCAGAGAGAAATGCGGGTGAGGTGTGGGGTGGGGGTGGGGGGTGGGGGGGCGTGTGACTGATCGATAGCAAGAGAGGGAAGGAACCAGAGAGAAATGCGGGTGAGGTGTGGGGTGGGTGGGTGTGACTGATTGATAGCAAGAGAGGGAAGGAACCAGAGAGAAATGCGGGTGAGGTGTGTGTGTGTGTGGGGGGGGGGGGGGGGAACTGATTGATAGCAAGAGAGGGAGGAAGCAGAGAGAAATGCGGGTGAGGTGTGTGGGGTGGGGGGGGTGTGACTGATTGATAGCAAGAGAGGGGAGGAACCAGAGAGAAATGCGGGTGAGGTGTGTGTGGGGGGGGTGGGGGGGGACTGATTGATAGCAAGAGAGGGGAGGAAGCAGAGAGAAATGCGGGTGAGGTGTGTGGGGTGGGGGGGGGATGGGTGTGACTGATTGATAGCAAGAGAGGGGAGGAAGCAGAGAGAAATGCGGGTAAGGTGTGGGGTGGGGTGGGGGGGGGGTGTGACTGATTGATAGCAAGAGAGGGGAGGAAGCAGAGAGAAATGCGGGTAAGGTGTGTGGGGTGGGGGGGGGGGGATGGGTGTGACTGATTGATAGCAAGAGAGGGAAGGAACAGAGAGAAATGCGGGTGAGGTGTGTGGGGTGGGGGGGGGATGGGTGTGACTGATTGATAGCAAGAGAGGGGAGGAAGAAGAGAGAAATGCGGGTAAGGTGTGTGGGGTGGGGGGGGGGGTGTGACTGATTGATAGCAAGAGAGGGAGGAACCAGAGAGAAATGCGGGTAAGGTGTGTGGGGTGGGGGGGGGGGGTGACTGATTGATAGCAAGAGAGGGGAGGAAGCAGAGAGAAATGCGGGTAAGGTGTGTGGGGTGGGGGGGGGGGATGTGACTGATTGATAGCAAGAGAGGGGAGGAACCAGAGAGAAATGCGGGCGAGGTGTGTGGGGGGGGGGGGGGGGGGATGGGTGTGACTGATCGATAGCAAGAGAGGGGAGGAACCAGAGAGAAATGCGGGTAAGGTGTGGGGTGGGGTGGGGGGGGTGTGACTGATTGATAGCAAGAGAGGGGAGGAACCAGAGAGAAATGCGGGTGAGGTGTGTGGGGTGGGGGGGGGGATGGGTGTGACTGATTGATAGCAAGAGAGGGAAGGAACCAGAGAGAAATGCGGGTGAGGTGTGTGGGGTGGGGGGGGGGGGGATGGGTGTGACTGATTGATAGCAAGAGAGGGGAGGAAGCAGAGAGAAATGCGGGTAAGGTGTGTGGGGTGGGGGGGGGGATGGGTGTGACTGATTGATAGCAAGAGAGGGAAGGAACCAGAGAGAAATGCGGGTGAGGTGTGTGGGGTGGGGTGGGGGGGGGATGGGTGTGACTGATTGATAGCAAGAGAGGGAAGGAACCAGAGAGAAATGCGGGTAAGGTGTGTGGGGTGGGGTGGGGGGGGGGGGGGATGGGTGTGACTGATTGATAGCAAGAGAGGGAAGGAACCAGAGAGAAATGCGGGTGAGGTGTGTGGCGTGGGGTGGGGGGGGGATGGGTGTGACTGATTGATAGCAAGAGAGGGAAGGAACCAGAGAGAAATGCGGGTAAGGTGTGGGGTGGGGTGGGGGGGGGGGATGGGTGTGACTGATTGATAGCAAGAGAGGGAAGGAACCAGAGAGAAATGCGGGTGAGGTGTGTGGGGTGGGGGGGGGGATGGGTGTGACTGATTGATAGCAAGAGAGGGAAGGAACCAGAGAGAAATGCGGGTAAGGTGTGGGGTGGGGTGGGGGGGGGGATGGGTGTGACTGATTGATAGCAAGAGAGGGGAGGAAGCAGACAGAAATGCGGGTGAGGTGTGGGGTGGGGGTGGGGGGGGGTGTGACTGATTGATAGCAAGAGAGGGAAGGAACCAGAGAGAAATGCGGGTGAGGTGTGTGGGGGTGGGGGGGGGATGGGTGTGACTGATCGATAGCAAGAGAGGGAAGGAACCAGAGAGAAATGCGGGTAAGGTGTGGGGTGGGGTGGGGGGGGGGGGGTGGGTGTGACTGATTGATAGCAAGAGAGGGAAGGAACCAGAGAGAAATGCGGGTGAGGTGTTGTGGGGTGGGGGTGGGGGGGGGATGTGACTGATTGATAGCAAGAGAGGGAGGAAGCAGAGAGAAATGCGGCGAGGTGTGTGGGGTGGGGGGGGGTGATGATTGATAGCAAGAGAGGAGGAACCAGAGAGAAATGCGGGTGAGGTGTGTGGGGTGGGGGGGGGGGGATGGGTGTGACTGATTGATAGCAAGAGAGGGGAGGAACAGAGAGAAATGCGGGTAAGGTGTGTGGGGGGGGGGGGGATGGGTGTGACTGATTGATAGCAAGAGAGGGAAGGAACAGAGAGAAATGCGGGTGAGGTGTGGGGTGGGTGGGTGGGGGGGGGATGGGTGTGACTGATTGATAGCAAGAGAGGGAAGGAACCAGAGAGAAATGCGGGTGAGGTGTGGTGTGGGGGGGGGGGGGGATGGGTGTGA
>CM065737.1:3719527-3727027 GCA_033310375.1 Conus canariensis
ATAACATTTCTTTTCTTTCTTTCTTTCTGTGTACGCAGGCTGATACTCCTGTGGACACTGCCTGTATAGACAGGCAGTGGAGTTTTGTGTGTATGACCGTTTTTCATCCCGCCATTAAGGCAGCCATACTCCATCTTCAGGAGAGGTGCATGCTATGTGTAATGTGTCATCCATACCAACGGCCAAACTGGCCTTCTCTTCCCAAAGTTGGTGATGGGATTTTACGTGTGTGCAAGATGTTGTGCGTGCATTCACACACGGAACCTCGGTTTATAGTCTCATTCGAAGGACTGTATGGGGAATGGAGTCAGAACCAATGTTAACTCTGAGGGAAAAATCTCCCTGTACCGAAATTCGAACCCGCAACCCCAGGATCATGAGTCCGGCGCTCTACCAACTGAGCTATTCCGGCCCCATTAACATTTCATTTTTCTTTATCTTATTCCAAAAGGAAGCACAGAAGAGTAGATACCTGCTATTACTTCCCCTGGCAGAAAGCTCCAGGGCCTGTTCAATTCTGGTGGAGGTCTGTACTCTTGACCGCCCTTCTGCTTTGTGTACGTGTTTGGCTATATGGTTTCTGTGAAATGTCTCTCAGTGTTTCTGTGACAAATCCATCAGTCTGGCTATATGGTTTCTGTGAAATGTCTCCCACTGCTTCTGTGACAAATCCATAAGTCTTAATTGACCTGTTGACTCCTTCACTGTTCAAGTCTACTGGACTGGTTTGAAAATACATTCTCACAACCAACTTTGTGTGCCAGTGCGTATACCTGTGTGTGTGCATGTGTGTGTGTGTGTGTGTGTGTGTGTGTGTGTGTGTGTGTGTGTGTGTGTGTGTGTGTGTGTGTGCATGCAAGTGTGTGCACACATTCAAACATGTGTGTGTGGGACTCTGTATGCACAAGTGTGTGTGTGTGTGTGTTTTCAAACTTCCACAGTTCTTTTCACTCCTACATGTCACAACTGAGTCTGCATAATCCTAATCTTTTGATTGAACATGAGTGTGTGAGCAAATGTGTCCTTAAAAGTCACCACTTTCGCTCAACAAAGTGTGCAAATATCTATCTCTGCAAAGCAACATACACTAATACAATTTTCCTGACATAACCTTCAAAATGACTATGCAACACAATCACAGCCACAACAGGGTAATAATAAATGGTGTGTTTTTTAAATCAGTATTAAATAACTGCTATTTTCTTACAAAGCATCAGTACTTTCTAAACAACTGTTTAAATACAATCAGAAAATCTTATTGCAGGACGTACTTAATTATTCTTTGCAATACATATGCAATTATAATACAATTAATAACAAAACAAAAAAAAGATGTCTGATGAATGGGACATAAATTGTCCTTTGAATGTATAAATGCAGAACTACCTTCCCTCAAAAACCTACGTGTCACAATAAACATACAATAGGAGCCCATACCCTAGATAAAATGATCTGCCTCTGTGCAATCTGTTACTCATGGGCCTTAGGTGCTTTGCCTCTCATTTACAAAGCCACTGTTAAAGAAGAAACTCCCTACTTTCACTCATCAGGACCATGTTCACTTTCCTGTCTAAGAAAACATATAACAATATAAACAAACTCACACAATGCTACTGCCTGCATGCATTGTGCGCTGTACATTTTCTTCATGGATAATTGCTGCACAAGAAGTCAAAATGATACTAATAGGGCTCTCGTACCTCAAACTGTTTTCACCTCTCCCTTCCCTTACGTAGTGAACAGTACTATCGGCTTCAAAATGTTTTGATACAGATTGTTGTGGTAATTCGAGTTCAATCTAGCAAAGGTTAACTTTGTGTCGGTTGATAAAAGATGAAAGGAGAGAGAGAACAAAAGTTCTCTTGTACGCTGACTTCCTCTTTCACTAGTTTCAGCTCCAATTCAACTCTGAAAAGAGGCCAGTATTTGTTGCTATGACAAGCAGAATAAAACATTTGGCTAGGAACAACAAAACATTACTCACCAATGGCAAATAAGTGAAAACAATGACAAAACTTTCCAATGATGGCTGCTCTACCCTCTTAACTTTTTCCAGAACCAGTCATCCAGTTTTACGGTATGTTGTAAACAATTAGAACACGTGTTTCTGGCACCTCAAGCTTTCCAAACATACATTTCTTTTTACCTTAGAAAATATTTACCTGAGAAAAAAAAAAGTTGATGCTTTATTTTCATTGAATTTGTCATTTATGTAGGAGTTGTCGGTTGTTTCTGTTGTTGTTTGATTTCACACTGTCTGCTGTGCAGTCTACATTAACAAACAGCTCTTCCAATAATATGACTAGGTACATTCTTGGGCTAGTACATTCAAGGCGCAGGTGACCAAGAATTTTGTTCCACCCATTAAAATGTTTAAAGCTGTAGCCAAGGGCTAGGAAGGGAAAATTACAACTTTCAGGGCTGCAGTGTTCCACGACTTGCTTGGAAAAAATTAACTGAAAAAAAAAAAAAAAAACATTTTTCTTGGCATGTTCAGTAATTCCTGTTATGTCCCGTTACTGTTTTCTGCGAATCAAATTTGATTTCATGTAAGGTGGAAAAGTTGCCATCATGCCAATGTGACAACACCAATCAAAAAAACTGATGTTGCCAGTGGCAGACTTGGTCACCAACTGATGATGATAGATGTGTGTGTGTGTGTGTGTGTGTGTGTGTGTGTGTGTGTGTGTGTGTGTGTGTGTGCACACCCGTGCACATGCACACGCACGCATGCATCTGTGCACACACAAATGTTGAATAGAAGCACAAACCTGTGCATGGTGCCAAATTTCTTTCATTATATTCTTAATTAGTTTACGCCCTCCACTGTTTGCATCAAAATTAATTTGCAGTCTCACGTACGTTCATGTCATGGCCACTTGGGTTACTTCCATGAAATACATTGTAATGTGAACCATCTGACTAGCTGTGTCAACTTCACCTTGGGAAGTATCACATGACATGCATGTGTGCATGAGTCTGCATTTGTGGGCACAAAAGTTGGTATACATATGTTCATGTGTATGGGCAGGAGAGGTCCATGCAGAGTGTGGATGCATGTGTGCTCATATGAGTGCACTTCAATTTCTATGAGATGTTGTCAACATATCTGTGCCAACACACACACACACACACACACACACACACACACACAAACATGAAATGCTGTCAACACATTTGTGCCAAACACACACACACACACACACACACACACACACACACACACACACACACAACACGCGCACAAACACACACACACACACACACACAAACATGAAATGTTGTCAACACATTTGTGCCAACACACACACACACGCACACACACACACACACACACACACACACACACACAAACACACACACACACACATTTACAATTTTATCAATAATGTAAAAACTGAACCACTGTTACGTAATTGCTTGGCCATTTTCCCTGTCGCTAATACTTCTTACAGAAGCTTTAAGGATCTAGAAACAGTATTCAAAATTTGCACCAGTTTTGATGCTTCAAGAAATGTGGATTTAATATTAGGCACCACTTTTGATGCTTCAGAAAATGGTGGGGTTTTTTTTCATTAAAAACCATTCTGTACTACCAGTATCCGTCATGTAGTTATGAACAGAATGATCAAAGAGTCAGCATATTTTTATGCTTTTCAAAAAGCAAAAACAAGAAGAAAAAGGAAACGATTTTTTTTTTTACCATGACTGACCTCTGTCTGGATCAGAATGAACTCCTTCAATCATCAATGACTGTATCGGATCTCGCTCTCTCGTTTCCATTCATTTAATCTACGGCTGAATCTAGAACCAGTTTTATATCCGATGCCCTCACGACAGATTTTCATTCACATTAAAAATTATTGTCACTGACGTATGCTAAAACGCCCTTCGGCCATATGAAACCGTATACGGTAACAAACTGAACTGAAAGCTTGTGGTTTGGTGAAACCAGCAGTCACGCCTCCCGTTTTCACCGGTCGTCTGCTTGCTTTGGTATGATCGGTTTTCGCGCAACCAGCAGCAAGATCGAATAGCGTGCAAGGCAATAGGTTTTGTACGGTAAGCATGACTGAAGCGGCAAGCGTCTGTCTCGTAACAAATATAGGAAATAATTACTACTTACCAGATTGCTGTCGCTTCCGGAGAGGATTTGCAAAGTGTGCAATGTCTTTGTTCAAGCGAGTGGACCTCGGGATCACAGTTTCAAGAAGCCAAGTAAAGATAACTCTACTCCGCCTCTTCAAGCTGTTCTCTTTTCCCCCCTCCCCGAATGGAGCGAAAATCTTCAGGGCATTGATCGTAAAACTTGCGGCTGCTTTTTTAAATTGTACCAATTACCATTACTAAATGAGAGAAAGCAGCATTTCAACTAAATGAAACATTTTAGTGAGAATATTTATTTCTGTTGAAAGACCAAATTTAAAGGGAGTAATTTGTAAGAGCATTTTGCCTCATTAACCATGCCGACCGGAACAAGAGATCGAAGATGAGGCGAAAAGATGCTTCAATTCATGTTTTTTCTTTTGGTGTTGTTAAAATGGTGGCAAGCTGGGGAATAAATATGTTATTTATTATCCCCATGTATCTTTAGTTTTCTTTCCAGATGGAAATAGAGCCTAACGTACAGCAGTAAATAAAATGTGTTTCCAATCGTCTGCAAATCTCAGTGGGCGGGGCCCATTTCAAAGGAAATTGAATAGAATGACACAAAAACACACGTACATCTTAACGTTCAGCGATCATGCAGAAGAAAGCAGCAAAGTGACTATATATATCATAGCGATAGAACACTGACATGCTGCCTTTGATTTCTTCTTGACTTTCTCGGGAGGAGGAGGAGAATTGCTGATATCACTGACAGCAGCAAAAGGATTTATGTCATGTGCCTATGAGTTTTTCTAGTTCTCTAACAACACTTACATGACCTACCTACGGTGCCACCCACTGAAATCAAGCACGGTTGTGGAAAACAGATATAAACAAACAAACAAGAAGGATTAATACACAAGGTGAACTTGACCTGGTCTATGATCGTCAATCATTACAACTCTGGTTCAACTCACGTGTTCTGGTCCAAACATAATCCCACCATATATCAAAAGCTAAAAACCTATGCACCTTTTCTTTGTTAAAGATTATGATGACTTTGTCATAATGTTATCCTGATTTTCTGAAGATTAACTCTTCTGTCCATTTAAGCTGTTTTGTCCGTTTACTGCGCTTCTTGAGACCATGAAATGTCATGCAGCAAACTGTATATATATCGTTGTTCAATGATAGATCCTATTCGGCGGTAATGAGCTATGGCGTCACCCGCAGTTTCCAATACTTTAAACCAAGACATACTTGAAACTGATGGACAGTGTCCAGTGACCGTCATAAATCAATACACCGGTCTAACAAAAACGACTGGAAAAGAAATAATGTAGGGTACAGGATTTAATTTCATGTCGGTTGCACACATTTCTTTCAAATAATCGTTGTAATTGTGTAACCGCTGACATTTTTCTTTTTTTTTTTAACTTCTGTATTTGAATTTTTTTCCGTTTATTGGTTTTCTCTTTGCGCTTATGACTTTCACGGTTATTTGTATACCATGCGTTTTGGTTTTTCATTAAAAAAAAAATAAATAAATAATAAAATTTAAACAAACGCGTACGACCGATGATTCAGCGACCTTTCATTATAGATATTCAGCTACGGTGCTATGTCGTCTTCGTAAAACCGCGGTAAGTACTGTGGTGGTTGTGTTAAAGGCATATGTGTTATGTTGTTCGTCCTTCGATTTCGAAGATGACCATGACTTCAATCTCAGATGGAAGATCGCTGAGCGTGGGACACATGTGGGTGGGTGCTACAGTGGAGGTGGAGGTAGCTCTGGCATACCAGCAGCATGAAAAGCGTTCAGGTAATGTCGTGTTCACAAAGAAACAAACTTCATTCCGTGATTTCAGTTTGCTCACCCGACTGCGCCGGTGATGAAAACGATATCAAGCTGTAGTAGCCCACTGTACAGTTGCCATTCAAATTTACTAGGCAAATATGTCAGTTATTCGTGGACCCATTACGTACATTGACAAGCACAAATCTCGTATGGTACTGATTCTTATTGCTGAAAGTCTTGAGACTCCAAATTAGCCGAGCGGAATAGTGGAGGGGGGCGGGGGTGAGAGCAGAGAGAAGGGGGGGGGGGGGGGGGCACCGGAGATGGAAATTTGGGGTTTGGGAGATGAGTGTTATTTACTGACAAAGTCGCATTGAATTTTAGAAGAGAGGACAGGGATAGAGGTAATATAAGCTGTTTAAAAATTCGGGCAATCAGTATCAGTCGAAATTTGAAAACATCCGAGCTTTCAGGTTATACCGTGTAGCAGACAAACTGTATAACACGACTTCAGTTTCTGGGTCTGATGTTTATCCCAGCAGCACCTGGGGACAGGAAGCCACTGCCAGATAACGTGTCCACTACGAGGCAAACTAATTCATGACGTCTAGGCATAGAAGTCACTTAGGTGTTTACAATTCAACCCAAAATAAAGCGCATATCATCGCTCTACGTTTTTATTTTTATTCGTGCGTTGTTGTTTTTAACTTGTTTTGTTTTGTTTTTTGGGTAAGAATCTCTGCCGACAGCATCACTCGCAGTCTGTGAATGGAAGAATCCACCCACCCCCTTTCCCCTTCATCAGAGGCCTCCCTCACCCATCCACCCCTCCACCCCCACCCCCAACCTGACGTCAGATATAAGCTTCAGACCCACAGTATCAGGCCTATCAGTGGTTTTATCTCTCCACCCATCTGTCTGCTAGGAACCACTACGGTACCCGGCAATCTGTCTGCTAGGAACCACTACGGTACCCGGCAATCTGTCTGCTAGGAACCACTACGGTACCCGGCAATCTGTCTGCTAGGAACCACTACGGTACCCGGCAATCTGTCTGCTAGGAACCACTACGGTACCCGGCAATCTGTCTGTTAGGAACCACTACGGTACCCGGCAATCTGTCTGTTAGGAACCACTACGGTACCCGGCAATTCACTTGAGACGCACATGGAAAGTAAGAGGGAGACAGTGGAGGGTCAACGGCATTTGCGAGAGAGAGAGAGAGAGAGAGAGAGAGAGAGAGAGAGAGAGAGAGAGAGAGAGAGAGAGAGAGAGAGAGAGAGAGTCAGTCCTGGAAACAATCCAGTTGTCTCTGTCTACGTATATAGGCTTACTCGAAAACTTTCCCACAGCTAGTTTCTGAATCCATGAACAGCAATACTCTAATAATAACTAGGATGGGTTATAAAGCATGCCAGTGAATCCACTGGCTTATTGCTTGACATTATCAACAGTGATTTAGTTCTTCAGTCGGTTTTTTTCTTTGTTTTGTTTGTTTGTTTTTTTCTCGCAAGTGATGCGGAGAAGTTCTTTTTATAGCATTTGTCATCGAACGCCGGTGGGTTTTTTCCCACCTAGCCGGAGTCACGAGAAAGAAATTAGGTTGAGTCTTT